>QJPP01003050.1:0-102386 GCA_003996215.1 Jaltomata sinuosa
GCTGCCCTCATAAATATACAAATTGGGATCGACCTATGCTAGGCTTTCGCCCCTAGGCTTCCACCCATAAGTACACAAATAGGGATCGACCCATGCTAGGCTTTCACCCTTGGGCTGCCACCCACACATATACAGATTACTTCATTTAGTTTCTTTAATCTTTGAGATTGTTACTTTGGTGGTTGTAACCTTTATTGAGCTCAAAACTATGGACCAGTAGTAGAAGACATGTGAATATGCACTTAAGGCAGTAACAATGATATAAGGAGCAAATGTAACATCAACGTAATGTTTAGGAGCTTATATGATACAATGAACCTCATTTGGCTTAGAGAATAACTCACAAAGCTTGCTGTTGAAAGTACCTTTACTAGGAAACTCACTTCGTTGGTAACAACACAAATATAAGAGTTCATGCCAAGGAATATGAAACTGAGAATCCTTACATACCTTGTCGTGTAACTCGGATATTACAACGAATTAAGCTTCCCCCTTTCAGATTATTTATCTACAATAAAATAAGTGGCAAAACTAGTATTAGTAGCTAGTTAACCAATTTGGGCTACTTGATCCCACTAAATCAGTAACTAGGCAGTAAGCTCATAATTGATCAAACAAAGAGTGTTCCTTTCACCTCTTCTCCTCTAAACATATCTACATACTGTACGACCTTCTCATAAGGTCCCTTGAAACTCTTCCGACTTCACAACATATACCAAACAACATACAAAGGTGTGCAGGCAGCAAGTTAACATAACACCCAATTAAGTGGTGTATTACCACACCCTCCTTCCATACTTCAATACAACTTCACACACCCTTTTACAAGTTCAACCAATCTGTCCCAAAAATATACACATAAAACCGCACCTAAAACAATCTCAAACATCCTTCAACATAATATGAAAGTATTTTAACTCAAGGATTCCAATCACTACCCCATGGATCTTGACACAAACGCATACAAAATTCTCCATCAAACTTGCATATAAAAAGGGGCAAAAATGGGCAGTAACTTTACCTTAAATTCTGAAAATCTGTCCTCCTAACTTGTACTTCTTCAAGAGCTTGAACTCCCCTTCAACTTAGCTTGAAAAGAGGGAGAATACTTAAGAACCCTAATGGTATTTTATGGCTGCTATGTGAAGCTAAGAGAGAGAGAGAAAGAAAGAACTTCTAAAATCTGTTTTTTTCCAAGTTAAAATGAGTGAAATGAGCTGGTCTTAACCCCTTTAAAGGGGGTCTGCTTTGGCCGACTTTCCTTGCTCATTTTGAGCCACAAAATGTCAAGAAGGTGATACACCTACTCGGCCATTCTACATGGGCTTTGTTGGACTTAACCTTATTGGGCCTTGGCTACCAATTCTTTCCCTTTCTTTCACTTCTTTGGGCCAGAATTTATACAAGTGGGTGATGGGTGTACTTGGACCTCTAAGCTTAGTCAAAATAGTCTTAGTAGGTGATGCACCTACCTAGTTCTTTAGGCTGGTCAATAAGTCAAAGTAGGTGATGCACCTACTTGTCACCTACTAGCTAAGTCAAGCAAGCAGCTCACTTATTTTATTCTATTTTCTCATTTCTAATCCCTTTTGCTTTAACTTAACACTTCACCCTAAATATTTACTCAAATACAACCTTACCATCTCGAGTTTAAATACTTTTGTCGATGTTAACTTGGCCGTTTACGTGCTGAACTGAATGGGGCATTACAGCACCTCCCAATACACATTAAACTATCACTACCCATATAAGAAACTCGGTCCCTCACCTATACGACAAGGCTATATCAAGTGATATATGAATAGGACTAGTATATGCAGAATACGGGATGTTACATCCTCCCCTTCTTAGGAACATTCATCCTCGAATGATATTAAAGTTAACCAACCCAAACAAGCTCAAGCCTAAGTTAAGTACCACTATTAGACAGATAATATATATACACTTATACTTACTCGTTAATGCCTCAACTCGACACTTCCACCTTTCTCATCAGACTGAAATAGATGAGGATACTTTGATTTCATCGCTTCTTCTGCTTCCCATGTAACTTTTTCTACTTGTTGGTTTCTCCACAGTACTTTTACGGAAGCTACTTCCTTATTTCTTAGCCTCTTAACTTGGCGATCCAGAATAGCAATGGGTACTTCTTCATAAGTGAGATCTCCCATAACTTGTACATCTTCAGTAGGAGTAATATGAGATGGGTCACCTATACACTTTCGAAGCATTGAGACATGAAATATCGGATGGACTGTTGAAAGCTCTTGGGGTAGCTCTAACTCATATGCGACTTGGCCAACTCTTCGAATAATATTATATGGCCCTATATAGCGTGGTTAACTTTCCCTTTTTACCAAATCTCATCACCCCTTTCATTGGTGACACCTTCAAAAATACCCAATCTCCTATAGCAAACTCCAGCCCTCTTCTTCTAATATCTGCATATGATTTGTATCGAATTTGAGCCGTTGCCAGCCGCTGTTGTATCACCTTAACTTTTTCCACAGCTTGATGAACAATATCTGGCCCAAATAAGGTAGTTTCACCCACTTCAAACCATCCGATTGGTGATCAACACTTCCTCCCATATAAAGCTTCGTAAGGTGCCATTTTGATACTTGAATGGTAACTATTGTTGTAAGAAAACTCAATAAGTGGTAAATGGTCATCCCAACTACCTTTAAAGTCCAATACACAAGCTCGTAACATATCCTCAAGTGTTTGGATTGTACGTTCTGCCTGACCATCCGTTTGAGGGTGAAAGGCCGTACTTAAATTCACTTGTGTTCCCAAACTCTTCTGAAATGATTTCCAAAAATTTGCGGTGAATTGAGCTCCCCTATCAGATATAATAGAAATTGGGATTCCATGTAGCCGAACTATCTCTTTAATATACAACCTTGCATACTCTTCAACTGTATAAGTAGCCTTAACCGGCAAGAAGTGGGCTGATTTGGTGAGTCTATCAACTATCACCCATATGGAGTCAAACTTCTGAAATGAGCGAGGCAGACCAGTGACAAAATCCATGTTGATCATGTCCCACTTCCAAATTGGAAGGTCTATATGTTGCATATAACCTCCAGGCTTTTGGTGTACTACTTTAACTTGTTGACAATTTGGACATTGAGAAACAAATTATGCAATGTTCTTCTTCATGTCACTCCACCAATACACTCCTTTCAAGTCATGATACATTTTAGTTGAGCCCGGATGGATAGAATATCTTGAATGATGTGCTTCTATCATAATTCTCTCCCTTAGTCCATCTATATTAGGCACACACAATCTATTTTGGCACTGGAGTACTTTGTTTTGCGTAAGCTCAAATGCCTTTGTCACCCCTTGTTGTACACTCTCCTTAAGCTGTAATAGAATAGGATCCTTATATTGCTTCTCTTTTACTTCGACTACTAATGAGGATTCTGCTGCATTTTGCACAATAATCCCTTCATCTTGAGATTCAAGAAGGCGAACCCCCAAGCTAGCTAGTTGGTATAGATCCTTAGCTATTCTTTGTCTTTCCATGGACTGCCCATAGGTCTTTGCCATTGTCCTACGACTTAAAGCATCGGCCACCACATTTGCTTTCCCTAGATGATACAAGATATCAACATCATAATCTTTTAATAACTCAAGCCATCTTCGTTGCCTCAGATTCAGATCCTTCTGCTTAAAGATATATTGCAAGCTCTTATGGTCCGTATATATGTCAACATGAACCCCATACAAGTAGTGGTGCCATATCTTTAAAGCAAATACAACCGCTGCTAGCTCTAGATCATGGGTTGGATAATTTTTCTCATGTGGCCGCAACTGTCTTGAGGCATAAGCTATTACTTTACCATGCTGCATCAATACGCATCCTAAGCCCACTCCCGATGCATCACAATACATTGCATACCCTTCTATGCCTTCTGGAAGTACCAATATAGGTGTAGAAGTCAACTTATTTTTCAGCTCTTGGAAGCTTCTTTCACATGCATCGCTCCTTTGGAACTTGGCTGCCTTGTGTGTTAGCTTTTTTAAGGGTGCAGAAATAGAGGAAAATCCCTCAACGAACCTTCTATAATAACTTGCCAACCCAAGGAAACTACGAACCTCTGTAGGTGTTGTAGGTCTTGGCCAGTTCTTCATGGCTTCTATCTTTTGAGTATCAACCCTTATTCCTTCATCAGAGACAATATGACCCAAGAATGCCATAGATTTTAACCAAAATTCACATTTAGAAAACTTTGCATATAGCTTACGATCACGAAGAACCTGTAACACCTGCCACAAGTGATTAGCATGGTCCTCCTTTGATCTTGAATAGACCAAGATATCATCTATGAATACAATCACAAACACGTCCAAGAATGGCTTGAACACTCTATTCATCAGATCCATAAAAGTTGCTGGTACATTTGTTAGCCCAAATGACATAACTAAAAATTCAAAATGACCATACCGTGTTTGGAAAGCTGTCTTGGGTATATCTTTCTCTTTGACTTTTACTTGATGATAACCCGACCTCAAATCAATCTTCGAGAAACACTTAGCACCCTGTAACTGGTCAAACAAATCATCAATCCTAGGAAGGGGATATTTGTTCTTTATTGTCACCTTATTCAACTGCCGATAGTCAATACACATTCTCAATGAGCCATCTTTCTTGCGTACAAATAAAACTGGTGCTCCCCAAGGGGATATACTAGGCTTTATGAATCCCTTTTCTAACAAATCTTTTAATTGCTCCTTCAATTCTCGTAATTCTGCCGGGGCCATCCTATATGGAGGGATGGAGATGGGTTGAGTACCTGGAATCACATCAATACCAAACTCTATCTCTCGTTCTGGAGGCAAACCTGGAAGCACTTCGGGAAATACATCAGAAAATTCATTTACCACTGGAATAGACTGAAGATCTAGTGGCTCCACATCTATATCTCTCACTCTTACTAGATGACATATGTACCCTTTGGACATCATCTTCTTTGCCTTAAGATAAGAAATAAACTTACCTCTTGGTGTCCCAACATTACCTTTCCATTCAAGGACTGCCTCTTTTGGAAAATGGAAACTCACCCTCTTAGCTGCTCTACCGTGGCATAACATGAAGCCAACCAATCCATACCCATTATAACGTCAAAATCTATCATATCTATCTCAACAAGGTCAGCCAATGTGTTACGGTCACAAACAGTTACTATGCAATTACGATAGACTTTTCTAGCTATAATAGACTCGCTAGTTGGCGTAAATACTTCAAATGGTTTAACCAATAATTCTGGCGTTCCTTCAAACTTTCCAGCAATCAATGGAGTTACATATGATAGTGTAGAGCCTGGATCAATTAATGCATATACATTATATGAAAAGATGGACAATGTACTTGTAACCACATCAGGTGAAGCCTCCAAATTCTATCGTTCCGCTAGAGCATATGTACGATTTTGAACTCCACTAGAACTAGCAGTTCCTCTACCACCTCTACAATGACCTGGAGGCACATGTGGCCCCCTACCTAAAGAAGGCACCAATGATGATGATGCAGCAACCGATCCAGTAGGTTGTGCCATGCTACCCATGCCCCTTTGAGGGCAATTTCTCATCATGTGTCTCGGTGTACCACACCAAAAACAAACATTTGTTCCAAGCTGACATATACCTGGATGATTTCTTCCACATTGTTTACAAGACTGTCTAGGAGGTCTTGGTTGGGTCGCACTTCCCTGTTCTTGGTACCCCGCTACTTGTGAGCCTTGACTCTCACTTCTTTGCCCAAATTGATTAGCCCTAGACCCTTGAAACTGAGGTGGAGCACTAGCTGTAGAGTAGGAAGATGATGGCCTAGGCAGTCTATTAGAAAACCGAGGCCTAAACTCACCTTGGGATGGCATAAACTGGCCCATAGATCTGGCCCTCTTGGACTGCCCTCTTTCCAACTCTTGTGTACTTCTCCTTTGCCTTTGATCCTCCATCTTTTGTGCAAAAGCTTGTATCCTTGCTATATCCATATCTTTGTTCAAAGCAGCAATAGTACAATCCCTAACTAGATATGAATCCAATCTATCCACGTAACGATGAACTCTATCCTCCATAGTAGCTACTACATTAGGAGCATACCTAGCCAAAGAATTAAACTTGAGACTATACTCTCTCACGCTCATATTCCCTTGGTGAAGATTTAAGAACTGAGTTGCACGGGACTCCCAAATCTCCAATGGCAGATAATGGTCAAGGAATGCCTTTTTAAACTCTTTCCATTTAGCTGAAGGTGTATTTATACCTCTAGATTGTTTCCAAGCTTCGTACCACAATATAGCCACACCTTTTAATCTATATGTTGCAAACTCAACTGCTTCCTTTCCAGATACATGCATAATATCTAAGGTCCTTTGGATTTGATCAATAAAGTCTTGCGGATCTTCATTAGGATCTGACCCGGTGAATGATGAAGGGTCCAAATTAAGGAAATCACGTATCCGCACACTAGCTTCCCTATTTGCACCACTAATACCTGCAATTGGACCTGCTTGCCCTTGTCCTTGACCAGCAAGTATACGAGTCAACAATTGCACTGCATTCTTTAAATCTTGGTCAGTAGAATTAACCGGTGGTTCTTGGGGTGCTGCTGCCCTCCTTAGCTCTTCTGGAGACGGAGGAATGGAGGAAGTCCGTGATGAAGACACATGTTGAGCCTCACTTTGATTAGCTCGTCTAGGTGGTGCTTTGCTGGTCCCTTCTCCAGTAGCCACATCTACTTGCTTACCAGTACTCTTACTTTTCCTAGTAACCGACATTTTTGCTATAATGAAAACAATTTAAAGGTTAGATATGATAAACCTATAACATTGGCTCTATTGCACGATCTAAGAGATGAAGAAAAAGAGGCAACTCCTAAATTTCCCGTAGCCTCCTGTTTATAGATGATAACGGGAATACAACAAACAAGAAGAAACGAAGGAAAAGATATGAGAATTAATAACTAGGAATTGAAATTATGGGCAACAAGGGGCTAAAACCCTCACCTCCCAATTGATTCCAACAACTAGATACTAATTCAACTCAACTAATCAAGGAAACCTAAATGAAATCCACAAGTGGGAGACCTTCGATTAATTAAGTAAAGAAGTTAAACTAACAATCAAGAGAGTCACCCTAATCACTCACTAATTCCTTAAGGGAATTACACTAAGCCTTACACTAGCAACTACAAGTTTGAGAGTATCAATCTTCAATATGCAAAAACTAGTCTTCCAAATGAAGAAAAGCTACTACTTATACTAGGGAATAAGAAGACACTAGCTATTACAATTTTGCCCTTAATGAAGTAAGGGCCTTGTTTGGTTGCCTTCTTTTGGGAATTCTTGAATTCCCTCTTCCACCTCACTTTAATAGACCACCCACACATTGTATGCTTTCCTTTGGGATTCTTCAAGCTTCTCCAATGCTTCCCTTTTCATGAACATTGCTTGAAGGTCTTGGAGCTCTTTAGCTTGACTACGTGTGTGATACAATCATAGTTAGCTTGGAGCATATTAGGAGGGGCTTTATATATGGATGATAGCTTGGAGCCCGGAGAAAGCCATGGAGCAACAAATGTACAAGGCCATGGGCGATCAAGATGTCATTTGGGCAATCAAGAAGGGCCCTTATGGGTTATTTCGAAAATAGTCACTTTTGGGCTATTTTTGTAATAGGCTATTTGTGTAAAGGAAATAACTATAAATAGTTGCCTTAGCCATTTTCATACTTAGATTATTGATGATTGAATTGTCTTGAATAGACTTGATATTTTAGGTTAGGATATTGATTGGGTTCAATTCCAATTATTAGTTTAGAATGAGTGATTAGGGTGGATTCCCGAATTGCTTGTGTTATCTTCTTTGCTTAATTGATCATCGAGTTATCATCTTGTGGATTCAATTTGGTTTCTCATGCATTTGATTGAGTTCTATTCTCCCTTGGTTGATTGTTGATTCAATTAGCCTTTCTTTCTTCTATTCTCATCTCAATTTCTTCTAATTCTCATCTTAATTTCTCCACTATCTTTATTTTGTGTTGTTGAATTCCGTGTTTTCGGTATCGATTTTAGTCACTCGATTGAGATCGTTATCATTTGGTATCAGAGCTTAGGTTTTAAGAGTTGTTCCATCAATTCTTAGGTCTTAGGTTCACAAAAAAAAAAAAAATCGTCCAAAAAAAAAAAAAATCCGAAAATTTTCTTGTTAGATTTCTTGTTTTTGACACTAGATTCTTGTTCCCTAGTGTTTTTTGAGTCTAGATTTCAAATTATATTCAATTTGGAGTTGTAGAAGTGAAGTTGCCATTGAAGGACTTTGAAGTTTTGAAAACTTGCAAACTTGAAAAGTGGGTCTTTTGATTGGGGAGAAATTGGAGCTTAAAAACTATTGGGGTTTGTTCCCTAAGTCGAGGGGAAGATAATCCTAAAGTTTGAGCCAATTCCGAGTTGATTTGAAGGTGTTGGTGTTTAGTGTGTGTTCTTGGTGTTCTAGGTGTTTTTGATATTCATCAAGAACATCTTGAAGAAGAAGAAGCCAAAAGGTACATTTAATCCAACTTTTCCAAGTCAAAGTGGTCAAAGATGTTTGTTGGATCCACAAGTGGAATTTTAAAAAAAAAAAAAAAAAAAAGAAATTCAAAGGACCAAATCTGCCCCTTAAAAAAAGTTTTGGGGGCTGAAATGCACACTTGCAAACTTGGACAGAATGCTTCAAATTTTGGGACCCCAAAATTTTTCTAAGTGTTGGAACTCTTAAGACCTCAAAATTTTTCTAAGTGTCCAAACTTCAAATTTCTTCTTCTACACTCATTTTTCTTCTATTTCTCTACTATTTAACAACTAATTAACATCTTTAATTACTTGTTAACTAGTTTTAAAACATCAAATCACTTCTTTGATCCTTCAAATTAAGCAACACAAGTAACTTTTCTACTTTTGTTACTTAGTTTTTTTTGAGTTCGTTTTCTTTCGTGTTTTTTTTTCTTCAACTTTTCTCATTTCATTTCGTAGATAATTTCTTGATTCAAGTCCTTTTTAGTTTTATTTGAGTCGTCCTTCTTTCAAGAGTCACAAAGATCCATTCCTCCACAAGGATAGATAACCTTGAATTTATTAAGCAAAACTAGTAACACTATCAATTTGCGAAAGAAGCCATAGAAGGTGAGTTGAGAGTTCACTTAAAGAGTGGCGTGAGGATTTTATTACTAACTTGTTTGCTAGTTTTGTAGGTACAAAACGAGCTATAAGGAAGTATGTCCTCTATAGCTTCGGATCCTTATGATGATGAAATGGGAGACTATGCTTGTAGCAATGGAGGCTATGAGTATGATGATGATGGGGATTGTGGAGGCTATGATAATAGCCATGATTTTGAGCCATATGGTGATGAGAACTACTACTTCGGAGATGGATGTGAAATGAATGGGGCTTATGGCTCTTATGATGAACATGAAGGAGTAGAAGTATCTTATGATGAAAATGGTGGGGTAGAAGAACCTTGTGATGATTCCTATGATGATGATGGAGAATATGAGGAATCTCACCCTACCTACTATGAGGATGAAAATGACTTGAGGTATAGTTCTTCCTCCCACATACTTTATGAGTCTTGTGATGAGAACACCGATGGAGCTAGAGAATATTCGTATGCCTTTTCTTGTGGTACTTATCCTAGTCAAAGTGGTGTGAGTGGGTATGTTGGTACAAGTGAAAGTCATCTAATGAGCAAGAGAAAATGTGCATTCCCTACTTGTAGAACTACTATGTCTCATGCTTCTTATCCTAATTTCAATGTGTCTTGTTCTCAATATGGAAATGGTGTTGGAGGTAGGATGGAAGGATCAAAGGGACATGAAAGTAGAGTGAAATCAAATGAGCCCCTTTCAGTGAGGGATCTTGAATCTTTAAAAATTAAAGAATTAGGGGATGCCATACAAAAAGGAGTTGACAAGATCATTCGATGGGTTGCCAATCTTAAGCCCGAGGAGTTACAAAAGATGATGAAGAAAATGATTCCTCATGAAGATGAACCAAAGGAGTTTCCATTAGAAGCAAAGCAAGTTACTCCTTGTGAGGATGGCATTAAGGGGTTAATCATGAAAGTGAAGGCATCTACTCTTTGTGCACCAAAGTGGAAGCTTGAAGTGAAGGGATCATCTAACCCTTCACAAGGGATACTTGGCACTTGTCCAAACTCTAATAAAATTGAGAGACAAAAGATTGAGAGGAGTAAGGGTGTGATAAGTGACAACTCTAGAGTGGAAAAAAGAGAGGTTGTGTGGAGTGATGTGAGAGGGTTGTCACAATCTTATCCTAATTCATGTAACTTTTCTTGTTTCTCTAGTTGTCTTGATACTTGTGCAGGTATTCTTGGAAGCAAGCCTAGCAAAGCACCTCAAAATGTGGAGAATCAAGAGGTGTTAAAAGGCTTCCCAAAGGAGCATTTGTGCTTCAATGTTGGAAACCAAGGTGAAGACAATCATTCATATGAGCTACGAGGTAACAAAGCTAAATCATACACTTTATTGAAAGTAAAAGATCATTGTGTGGCTAGTAGCCAATTGAGTGTAAGTGATAGCTTGTATATGTGTGAGCTTAAAGAGCCTTTACCTTGTGATGATCTTGATGACACCTTGTTGCATGATGATGATGCCATTGTTGTGAGTGCCCAAACACTAGTTGATCCTATAGATGACTTGATTGATTCTTCTAGTAAGATCGATTTGAGTCCATCTAGTGTTAGCACTTGTGACTTGAGTGAAAATGTATTGTCATGTAATGAGGGTAGTCAAATGCTAGTTGGCTATAATGATGGTAATCATGTGTGTGATTCTGTTGAGCTTGATATGCTACCAACTAGTCTTTATTGTGGTATTGACCAACTTTCTTGTAATGATGACCTACTAATTGAGGAGTTGTGTGATGTGATAAATGAACCTCAATTTAGTAATGGTAATGATATAGTTGGTCATGTAGTTAGTCATGTAGGATCTTTACTTAGAGGTGATGATTCCTTGGGTGTTGATTCTATTTCTAATTTTTGTCATAAGGATCTTGAGGTGGAGTATGAACTTAGGGATAATCCCTTATTCAATGATGACATGACTAATATGAATGATGAAGATAGTGGTGTATCTTATAATGTTGGAAGTGTAGCCACCCTTGAAGGCTACCAATTGTTTGAAAATCCACTATGGTATGATGACACACTTTCCAAAGATGAAGCTCTCTTCTTGAAAGATGATAGTACGTCTATTGGAGGGGTTAGTGGTCAAAAGAAAAGGGGTGTATGTTCTCTAATGACCTCTTCATTCTTGTGTGACCCCATTCTTGAGCAAGGCCTTAATGCTTGTGGATCAAAGGGTGATTCTATATGTGGGAACACCTTGAATGAAGTTCATTTAAGTAACACCTTTCTCTACTACCTCTTTGCATATGATGATGTCCATGTACGTATGGAATTTGTTTTATATAGAGGTAGGGGTTTCTTGGGTTGGTCCATTTGTTGTTGTGACCAAACTATGTGGGTCTTTCATATCTTTGACCCCGGTAAATCCTCATGGGTGTTTGAACCCTCTTTATTCAATGATATTTCTCACAGTCGAATCCTTTGTATGCTCTACAATGCATTGATCTTATTTGATACAAAGGATAGTTGGTTGTATTTCAAGTATGTGCCTCCTTGGCAAGTTGGTATGGTTGGTAACCCATGTGCTAACCCTCATGCTATGAGGATATGTTTGTTGTTTGTCCTTCTCATATTTTTGCAAGGTTCGGATTCGAGGACGAATCCTTTTGAAGAAGGGGAGGATGATACAATCATGGTTAGCTTGGAGCATATTAGGAGGGGCTTTTATATATGGATGATAGCTTGGAGCCCGGAGAAAGCCATGGAGCAACAAATGTACAAGGCCATGGGCGATCAAGATGTCATTTGGGCAATCAAGAAGGGCCCTTATGTTATTTCGAAAATAGTCACTTTTGGGCTATTTTTGTAATAGGCTATTTGTGTAAAGGAAATAACTATAAATAGTTGCCTTAGCCATTTTCATACTTAGATTATTGATGATTGAATTGTCTTGAATAGACTTGATATTTTAGGTTAGGATATTGATTGGGTTCAATTCCAATTATTAGTTTAGAATGAGTGATTAGGGTGGATTCGCGAATTGCTTGTGTTATCTTCTTTGCTTAATTGATCATCGAGTTATCATCTTGTGGATTCAATTTGGTTTCTCATGCATTTGATTGAGTTCTATTCTCCCTTGGTTGATTGTTGATTCAATTAGCCTTTCTTTCTTCTATTCTCATCTCAATTTCTTCTAATTCTCATCTTAATTTCTCCACTATCTTTATTTTGTGTTGTTGAATTCCGTGTTTTCGGTATCGATTTTCGGTATCGATTTTAGTCACTCGATTGAGATCGTTATCAGTGTGAAAGGCCTTGAAGGATAAGTGTCATCCAAGATAGTACCATCCATGCTTTCCAATCTAGTATCATCCTCCCCTTCTTGAAAATGATTCGTCCTCGAATCTAATTGATCACCTACAACACAAGGAGAAAGATCACTAACATTGAAAACATTATGAACATTATACTCACTTGGTAAGTCAATCATGTATGCATTGTCATTTATCCGCTTGAGCACTTTGAAGGGTCCGTCTCCCCTTGGGCTTAGCTTTCCTTTTCGAACTTGTGGGAACCTCTCCTTTCGTAAATGAACCCACACCCAATCGTCCGGGTTGAAAATCACTTCCTTTCTTCCACGATTCTTTCGATTGGCCACCTTTGAATTGTTCTTTTCAATGGCCTCTTTTACCTTGGAATGAATGTTCATCATCTCCTTTGCTCTTTGTTCAGCATCTAGGCTCACAACAACATGGCTAGACAAAGGAGTCATAGTTAATGGAAACAAAGGTTTAAAGCCATAACATGCTTCAAATGGGGACATTCCAATAGAAGAGTGGAAAGACCGGTTATATGCAAATTCTATCAAGGGTAAATGGTCTTCCCAAGTGGTTGGGGTGCCCCTAATCATACACCTAAGCATGCTTCCAAGAGTCCGGTTGACTACTTCGGTTTGTCCATCCGTTTGAGGATGACAAGAAGTAGAAAACATGAGTTTGGTACCAAGTGCACCCCATAGATTCTTCCAAAAATGACTAAGAAATTTGGAATCCCTATCACTAACAATGGTTTGAGGTACTCCATGCAATTTAAGCACATTAATGACAAACAAGGATGCTACATGGGATGCATCATCACATTTATGGCATGGAATGAAATGAGTCATTTTAGAGAACCTATCCACTACCACAAATATGCTATCATGTCCTCTTTTAGTCCTAGGGAGTCCCAACACAAAATCCATAGAAATGTCCATCCATGGACCACTAGGAGTAGGAAGAGGGGTATACTTACCTTGAGGCCGAGTCGTGGATTTGGCTTGCTTGCATTCGAGACATTGTCCACAAATCCGCTCCACATCATGCTTCATCTTTGGCCAATAAAATTGTTCCATAAGGATGTCAAGTGTCTTGGGTACTCCAAAGTGCCCCATCAAACCACCACTATGAGCTTCCTTGACAAACAACTCTCTCCATGAACTCATGGGCACACAAACTCGCCCATTCTTGAACAAGAATCCATCAACCAATTGGAACCTATCAACCCGCTTCCCTTGACTAAGACAATCAAAAATTTCTTTGAAATCGGGATCCATAGAATAGAATCCCTTCAAGCTTTCAAATCCCATCATTTTAGAAGCCAAGGTGTTGACCAATACAAACCTCCTTGATAGAGCATCCGCTACTACATTCTCTTTGCCTTGCTTGTAGTTGATCACATATGGAAAGGTCTCAATGAATTCAACCCATTTGGCATGTCGCTTGTTCAACTTGGATTGCCCCTTAAGATGTTTCAAGGACTCATGATCGGTCCTTATCACGAACTCTTTGTGCCACAAGTAGTGTTGCCAATGAGCCAATACCCTCACAAGTGCATATAATTCCTTGTCATAAGTTGAGTACCGAAGAGTAGCTCCCTTTAGTTTTTCACTAAAGTAAGCCAATGGTTTTCCCTCTTGCATCAAGACACCACCTATCCCAACACCCGAAGCATCACACTCTATCTCAAAAGCTTTATCAAAATTAGGTAGTTGGAGTAATGGGGAGGAACGCAACATGGACTTCAATGCTTGAAAGGACTTCTCTTGTTCTTCCCCCCACACAAAAGGTACATCTTTCTTGATCAATTTGGTTAATGGGGAAGCAATTGAACTAAAACCCTTCACAAAACGCCGGTAAAAGCTCGCCAACCCATGAAAACTTCTTACCTCAGTTGCGTTGGATGGGGTCGGCCAAGTCTTGATTGACTCCACCTTTTCTTCATCAACCTCTATACCACTTGCACTAACCACAAAGCCCAAGAACACTACCTTTTCAACACAAAAAGAACACTTCTTGAGATTCGCGAATAACCTTTCTCGTAGCAAAACATCAAACACTTGTTTCAAATGGCCTACATGCTCTTCGATTGTCTTGCTATACACAAGTATGTCATCAAAGTACACAACCACAAACTTGTTGATGAAGGGTTTTAGGACATGATTCATCAACCTCATGAAAGTGCTTGGAGCATTAGTCAAACCAAACGGCATCACAAGCCATTCATACAACCCAAATTTTGTTTTGAAAGCCGTCTTCCATTCATCACCCGGTTTCATTCGAATTTGATGGTACCCACTCCTAAGATCAACCTTTGAGAACACACTTGATCCACAAAGCTCATCCAACATGTCATCAAGTCTTGGAATTGGATGCCTATACTTGATTGTAATCTTGTTCACGGCTCTACAATCAATGCACATTCTCCAAGTACCATCCTTTTTGGGAACAAGGATAACCGGTACGGCACACGGGCTTAGGCTTTCTTTGATCAATCCCTTTTCAAGGAGTTCTTCCACTTGCCTTTGTAGTTCCTTGGTCTCTTCCGGATTACACCTATAGGCTGGTCGGTTGGGAATTTGTGACCCCGGCACAAAGTCAATTTGGTGCTCAATTCCCCTCAAGGGTGGTAGTCCCGCGGGCATCTCATCCGGAAATAGTTCATCATAGTCCTGTAAAAGAGAAGAAACAATACTAGGCAAAATGCTAGTATCTTGGTTAGCATGCAATAAAAGATTGGTGTTGACAAGGCACACTAAAAAGCGTTCCTCATCCACACCTTTTAGACAATTGTTTGGCTTGGCTATCATACACATGTTCTTCTTATTTTTAGCCAAGTCACTTCCCTCCTTTGGAACAATGGTGGAACTTTCACCTTCACTCTTCGCTTCTTCCACCCTTATTCTCTCCCGAAGCTCCTTCATAGCCCGATAGTCCTCACTCACTTGGTATGGGGTGAGAGGTGCAAGTACATATTTCTTACCGTCAATCACAAAAGCATACTTGTTGGTCCTTCCATAGTGCACAACATCTCTATCAAATTGCCAAGGCCTCCCCAATAATACATGACAAGCCAACATGGGTACCACATCACAAATCAACTCCTCATTGTACTTGCCCACACTAAATCGAATACTTGCTTGTTTGAGGACCTTCATCTCTCCACTCTCATTGAGCCATTGTAGCTTGTATGGGTTGGAATGCCTTCTTGTTGGAATATGCATACGCTCCACCAAAGAACTACTCACCACATTAGTGCAACTCCCACTATCAATAATCAAAGAACACACCTTATCTTGGATCTTGCACCTAGCATGAAACAGATTCTCCCTTTGGTCAAGTTCTTCTTTGGCAAGGGCTCCCATAATTCTCCTCACAACACATGAAAGGTTGGTATTTACCTTCAACTCTTCATTATCATCAAGTAGGGGTTGCCCCCTTTCCATGAAGCAAGCAAAATTTACCCTCTCATCCAACCTTTCTTCCTCATCCCCCGAAGCTACTCTCTCCCCTTCACCTTTATCCCCCTCTCCCTCACTTCTTTCATTATGCTCATCTTCCTCATCAGTTTTATACCCATCAAGAAAAGCAACAATTGTCCTTCTATTAGGACACTCACTAGCAATATGTCCCCTCCCTTGACATCGAAAGCATTGGATGGTAGAGGGTCGAGGAAAGTTGGGTTTTTCAAAGTTACCTCCTTTCTGCTTGTCATTCCCTTTGGCTTTGTAATCAACCTTGACATGAGTGTCTTGACCACTACCTTTAGATGATTCTCGAGGAGTTGGGGTCTTCCACTTATCATTGTTTTTACTCCATGAGGAAGGTGAAAAATTCTTGGCCTTGTATGTCTTCTCATCTTTCAAATCCATTTCGACCTTAGAGGCATCATGGAAAGCCGCTTCAAGATTCTCATAGTGTTTAAGTCTCAAAGGCTTCAAGATATCGGGCCTCAAGTTTGCCATGAATCATATCACCGTATATTGCATATGCTCCTCAAGCTTGGACTTCATTCTCAAGTTCTCAAATTCATCATAGTATTCTTCAACACTCTTGGTACCTTGCCTAAGCATGTACACCTTCTTGAGAGCTTCTTGGTAGTAATCCGGAGTCAAATACCTATACTCCATTAGACCAACCAACTCTTGCCAAGTGGGCAACTCATAGAGATGACGACTCTCTCGTTCCCTCCTCTTGGATTCCCACCATGTGGAAGCATATCCCTCGAATTGAGTGAGGGCATACTTCGCCTTCAATGATTCCGAGATGTTATTAGTAAGAAAAATCCGTTCACTTTGTAGTTTCCATTCAAGAAATTCATCCGGGTCACTACTTCCCTTGAACTTTGGAAGTGTAACCTTGATCGTGTTCAATCCCCTATCTTGATCATTCCGTTCTCCATACCTAGCTCCTCTATTCCCCATCCTATCTCCTCTATTCCCATAGCGTTGACCTCCTATTCCTTGGTCCCACCCTAAGTCCCGAGGCTGGACCCCTTCCCTTGGCCCTTCATAGTCATCTCTACCCCCATGCTCCCAAAACTCATCATTATTGTGAACTTCATTCATGTCGTCATAGAGAGGATTTTGAAATTGGTGGTTTGGGTAGGGTGTTTGTGTGGTGTTTCGTGGAGGTGATATGTAGGAATCATGTAAGGACGCATTTGATGGATTTCGGAGTGGAGTTTGGTATAAAACTTGGTTTGCCACAATAGGACGGTTCTCTTGTGGAGGGCGATAGGGTTGTGGATGTGGATGTGGATGTGGTGTTGGTTGCCTTGGGAAGTTTGGAGGGTTGTTTGTTTGGAAGGTGGGTTGTTGGAAGTTTCGGGTTCGATTTTGTGGAGGGTAACATAGTTGGTGAGCTTGCCCCGGAGTAATGGTGGTGGATTGCACCGATGCTCGCCTTGCCTCCTCATTTTCGACTTGGAGTGTCTTCCCTCTATTCTCATTTTCCACCCGTACCAACCTTTCCTCCATACCTCCTAACTTCCCATTCATTTCCGCCATTTTCTAAGTTTACTTCCCAATGGTATTTTTATAATTCCCCCTCTCTTTTAACTCCTAAGTTATGTCATTTTGGGTAAAATTTGAAGGGCTTTATTCCAACTTAGCCTAAGTTCTCTTCCATTCTCTCAATCAAGTTCCAAAAGAGGAAAAGAAGTCCAATTTTCCCAACCTTCAAGTTAGGGTCCTTCTTAAGCTCTCCATCTTCAAGATCTAGGTTAAGCAAGCTTCAGGTTCAGGTATGTGGGTATTCAATAATGGATTCCTTTCACCCTTATGCCCAGAACCCCAAGTTTTTATTTGATTTCATGAATTTCTCAAATTAGGGTTCCTACCCAAGTTCATGGTTTTTCTATAAATTTATTTTTCTCATGTTCTACTATGAATCCGAATTCTAAATACATGATTTTGCATCAGTTTTTACAAATGATTATGTATCTCATGATTTGAATGATAACCCTAGTCTAATTTTACATACATGGCTGGCATGTTTAGACAACAAAACCTTATGTATTTCAAGAAATTACATGCGTAGTTCTTTTTTTGAAATTCTATAAGATTATGTAGTTGAACTAGTGCCATGAAAGTCTTCAAGCTATGATATATTATGAAAGATATGACATCCTGACATGCCATCAATGCTCATGAACTATCATTCAAAACAAGGTTTATGAGTAGTATGATATTCAAGTTTGCCATCAGGACTATGAATAAGCTTGACATCTAGATATATCACATGATATGTGAGAACTATAATTTTTTTGGGAGTAGTATTTAGCACCGAGCAATAAGGGTTCTAGATAACTTAAGTCCAAAACTATATTTCCACCGTAGATTGCCTTTTGTTGCTTATTTCATGATCCTTATGAACATGGGTCTAACTTTGGCCGGTTAGGCCAACCTTTTTCAGTGTGGGTGTATGACACTGGACTCTATGGTGCTGAACAAAGTTTAATGTCAGTTAAGAGAAACTCTCGCATGCATGATTTTAAGGTACTAAGTATATGATATTCTATTTTGAAGGTTGGGTTATTGTTTTACGACTCATGTTCAAATTATGATATTTACTTATGATATCTTGTAATTATGCATGTACTCAATCCTAATCATGGTTTCTAAGTATGTTTTAGCTTAACATTGTATAAGCTCGCATACTCAGTATATCATATAGTACTGACACATACTTATTGTATTGCATCTTATCATGATGTAGATTCAGGCTCTTGCTCCAAGATTCGTGGCTAGAGACCACAGGTTTTCCAGTCGTAGTTGGTACGTCCTCATCATTCAAGGACTAGTTATGAGTTTTAACTGGCTTTTGACTTTTCTTCAGTACTTAGAGTTTTTTGGGGTCTTATCCCAGCTACTTATTATGTCAGTTTTAGAGGCTTTTCAGACATAGCTAGGTATTCAGTAGTTCATATTTTTTATTTGATACTCTTAAACCATGATCGTTATGTTGAGTTAGATTGCTTACCACTTCAGTTTATTCTTCTGCTATTGTTATCTATGTTATTTTTAAGTCATGCTAAGACTAAGGGTTCAATTGGGATCACTTGTTGTCTCAGGTCCCAATGTTACGTCTAGAGGGTAGCCTCAGGGCATGACAAACTTGGTATCAAAGCATTAGGTTCAAGAGTCCTAGGATGTCTGAAAGCCATATTAAGTAGAGTCTCTTTTATAGGTGTGAAGCACACCATACTTATGAGAGTGAGGCTATGAGATGCTATTGGATAAACTTTACTTATTTCATAATCAATATCGTGTGATAGAGTTTAACTCTATTACTCCTCTCTAATCCAATCTTTATGCATTTCAAATTATGCCTTCTTGCAGAGCCAATCCCTGAAATGGTAATCCTCCAGTTCTGGACCACGAGGTCAATAATGCAGAGTTTAAGAATGCCATCCAGATGTTAGCACAAGCAATGACCAATCAGGCTTATCAACAAGTACATGTTCCTGCTAAGCCTCATGGTTAGACGGCTGCTGCCAGAGTGTAAGACTTTGTTCGTATGAACCCGCTAGAGTTTTTGGGGTCTAAGATTGGTGAGGACCCGTAAAATTTCATGGATGAGGTGAAGAAGATTTTAGAAATGATGCAGGTTACCAGTTCTGACAGTGTTGAGCTAGCTTCCTATCAGCTCAAGGACATGGCTCACATTTAGTGTACCTAGTGGAAGGATGCTAGGGGCAGGAATGCAGCTCCTGTGATTTGGAAGTGCTTTGAGGGAGCATTTCTGGAAAGGTTCTTCCCTAGGGAGTTGAGAGAGGCTAAGGCTGAAGAATTTGTGAATTTAAGGCAAGATTCGATATCGATCTAAGAGTATGGGCTCAAGTTAACTCAGCATTCTAGGTATGCTCTTTCTATGGTGGTCGAGCTGAGGTCTCGAATGAGCATGTTTTATTATGGGGTATCCGACATAGAAAATAAGCAGTGCAAGACTTCAATATTACTAGGGAATATGGATATCTCCAGGCTCATGACCTATGCTCAGCGGATTGAGGAAGATAAGTCAAAGGAAATGGCAATGGAAAAAAGAGGGCAAGGACAGAGAATTAAGGTTTCAGTCATTAGACGTCCGGAGGTAGACACATGTCTTTTTTCCAAAAGAATTCATCAGGACCAGTACCATCATAAGCTAGATCTCCTACTCAGGCACCCAAGCCTACGCATGTTCAGGCAAGAAAAGGATCGCGTTCTCAATCGCTGGGAAATGATTCAAAGGCGGCTTCCTATCCTGTTTGCAATAAGTGTGGAAGAGTCACCCTGGAGAGACTCGCCTTTATGACATAGGTGGTTGCTTTGGGTACAGACAAATTGGTCATAGAATCAATTATTTCCCTTAAGCCAAGAAGGGAAATAGACGTGGCAGGACTCAGTCTACTTCAGCAGCTCCAGTAGGTCGCACAACTTAGCAGGGTACAACTTGTAGCTCAGGTGGTGGTCAGTTCCAGAATTGTCTCTATGCCATGTAATCTCACCAGGATCAGGAGGACTCACCTAATGTAGTCAAGGTATGTTATGAGTTTTCTCCTTTGATGTTTATACTTTGTTAGACCTTGGAGCTTCCTTGTCTTTTGTGACCCCTTATGTTGCTTGTAAGTTTGAAATCAGACCTGAACAACTCTTAGAACCATTTTATATCTCCACTCCTATTTGTGAGTCAGTCCTTGCTAAGATAATTTATAGAAATTTTCCTATCGCAGTCCTTTATAGAGTCACCTCGGTCAATCTAGTAGAGTTGGAGATGATTGATTTTGATATTATTCTTGGTATGGATTTATTACATGCATGTTATGCCACTATTAATTGTCGAACCAGAGTAGTCAGCTTCAAGTTTCAAACTGAGCTTGTCTTAGAGTGGCAGGGTAGTCCTCCATATTCAAAGGGTCATTTCATATCGTATCTCAAGGCTAGGAAGATGATTTCTAAGGGTTATGTCTATCATATAGTTTGGGTCATGGATTTGGAGTCCAAAACCCCATATCTCCTGTCAGATCCTGTAGTAAATGAATTCCCAAATATGTTTCCCAAGGATTTTTTTGGAGTTCCTCTGCAAAGGGAGATTGACTTTAGGATAGACCTTCTCCCAGATTGGTAGCCCATATCCAATTCTCCTTATAGGATGTCCCCAACTGAACTTAAGGAACTGAAGGACCATACCCATCATATCTCCATTCGGTGCTCCTGTCCTTTTTATGCATAAGAAAGATAGTTCTCTTAGAATGTGTGTCAACTATCACTAGTTTAAAAAGGACACACTTAAGAATGAGTATCCTATACCTAGGATTGATGACTTGTTCGACCAGCTTCAGGGTGTCAACAACTTCTCCAAAATCGACCTCAGATCCGGTTATCATCAGCTAAGAGTTAGAGAGTGTGACATTCTGAAGACACCCTTCAGAACTCGGTATGGTCACTATGAATTTGTGGTTATGTATTTTGTACTAATGAATTCTCCTATAGCCTTTATGCATTTGATGAACAGGGTGTTCAAACCATACTTAGATATGTTCATGATTGTTTTCATTGATGACATTTTTATTTAATCTCAAATCACTTGAGGGCAGTATTGCAGACTCTCAAGGATCCTCAGTTGTTTGTTAAGTTTAGTAAGTGTGAATTTTGGATGCAATATATTGCTTTTCTGGGTCATGTAGTATCAAAAGAGGGCATTCAAGTAGATTTGCAGAAGATAGAGGCAGTGAATAACTGGCTTAGACCCACTTCCCCGACTTACATCAAGGGATTTTTAGGTTTTTCTGGTTACTATAGGAGATT
Source organism: Jaltomata sinuosa (assembly GCA_003996215.1). Lineage (NCBI taxonomy): Eukaryota > Viridiplantae > Streptophyta > Magnoliopsida > Solanales > Solanaceae > Jaltomata > Jaltomata sinuosa. The sequence continues at coordinate 21,748 of QJPP01003050.1, forward strand.
CGTAGAAGGGTTTTCAACCATAGATGCCCTATTGACCAAATTGACTTAGAAAAAGGTTAAGTTTCAGTGGTATGATGAATGTGAGAAGAACTTTCAGGAATTGAAGACTAGGTTGACCATAACTCTAGTTTTGCCTCTACTAGAGGGCCTAGATGGATTTGTTAGGTATTGTGATGCTTCTAGAGTTGGTTTGGGTTGTGTTTTGATGTAGTGTTGTAAGGTGATTGCTTATGCTTCTTGGCAGCTTAAGATTCATGAGAAAAACTACCCCACTCATGATTTTGAGTTAGCAGTAGTGGTTTTTGCTTTGAAGATTTGGAGACACTACTTGTATGGTGTCCATGTGGATGTGTTTATTGACCATCAGAGCCTCTAATATGTGTTCACTCAAAAGGAATTGAATCTTCATCAAAGGAGGTGGCTTGAGCTTCTTAAGGATTATGACATGAGTGTGCTTTACCATCCGGGTAAGGCCAATGTAGTGGGTGATGCACTTAGTAGGTTGTCTATGGGTAGTGTGTCTTTGGTTGATGATGGAAGGAAGGAGTTGGCTAAGTATGATCATAGGCTTGCTCGATTAAGAATTTGCCTTACAGATTCAGCGGATGGTAGTGTGATAGTTAAGAATGGGTCAAAATCTTATTTGGTAGTTGAGGTGAAGGAGAAGCAAGACACTGATCCTATTTAGCACCAATTGAAGGGTGCGGTCCTTCAGTAGAGAGTAGAGGTTTTCTCCCAAGGGGTAGATGGTGTGCTTCACTGTCAGGGTCGATTGTGTGTTCCAGATGTGGATGGTTAAAGACAACGGATTTTGATAGAGTCTCATAGTTCCAGTTATTCTATCAACCCTTGTGCCACCAAGATGTATTGTGAACTATGGGAAGTCTATTAGTGGAATGGAATGAAGAGGGACATTGAAGATTTTGTGACTAAGTTTCCCAACTGTCAATAAGTGAATGTAGAACATCAACAATCGGGTGGTATGACTCAGGATATTGACCTTCCTACTGGGAAGTTGGAAGTGATTAATATGGATTTCATTACAGGCTTACCACGTACCCTATCTACGTACCCTATCTACGACCCATAGATTGAACCCTGGCTCATGGTTTGTGGTCTTGGTTCCTGAACTAAAAGATAAGTTATGGGTCTGGTTACCACAGATAGGTTTTATGGACCATGGAACCATTCATGGTCCGTAGAACCTATCCATGGTTCCTGATAAAATGGCTGACCATCAGTATAATTTCCACGAAGGGAAACCACAGTTCGTGGTTTGATCCATGAATCACAGATCCCTATCATGGTTTTAGATCATAGAAACAACTATGCAGGTTAGATTCTATGAGTCCTTTTCATGGCTCGTGGTTCAATCCATGGCTCATGGTTTGGGCCCATGGACCCTACGATCTTTAAATTTTCTGAAAAATCCATGTTTAAAAGCTAGTTCAAATTCTGGGGTGTTACATATGAAGAATCTGCAAAGACCCAATAGTTACATCTGGAGACATGTGATGTCTTGTAAAAGCAGGGTCCACTTTTGTCTTTTCTACTTTAAGCAGGTGGATAGGCAAGTTTCAAGCTAGTGTATAGGCAACTTATAAGAAGGTGGGTAAGAAGGTTGTAAGTTGGTATCTAGATATTTGGAAAGTAGGTGAATAAGTTAGTTGTAAGCTTGTGGGTAGACATTTGGGAAGTAGGTGGGTAAGCTACTGAGGGTATTTTGTCTTGACATGGGTAGTAAACATGGTATCGGTAATTTTGTCATGGTAACTAGTGAAATTCTTGCATACATCATCCAGAATCATCTGATGGAGTAGTGTTTAAGGGTGTTGAAGGCGGGATTGCGTATCTTTTTGCAATCCACTGGTTAGTTCCATATTTTCCTTTCAAGTGCTCCTTTCTTTCCAAGCATCTTTTAAGTGATCTGGTGAAGTAATTCTTCCTGTTGGATGGCCCTGGTGAATTATATTCCCAATTTTGGGATGGAACATTTAATCTTATCTTTGTGACGGCCTGAATTACTTTATCCCTTAAAATTTGTTGCTTGTATAAAGTCCTTCTATCTATAAGGATAGGTGGATCAAATGGGTCATCGTATTGTTCATATAATTCTAGTGGATAATTTGCCATTCCAGATGGAATCATTCTTTGTGTGTTAAACATGAAGATATTCTTAGCAGGATTTTCACTGATCTTCTCCTCATCGGTAATATAGAATAACCTGAGACTATTGAATATGGCCTGAATTGCTTTCTTAAACTATTTCCTGGATTTTAATCTCCAATTGATCGTTGAGTTGTCAATAGATATCAAACCCAATGATGAGGTCTTTTCCTGGGACTTCGGAGCAAAGTAGTTTAGTTTTGAACAACAATCCTAGGAAGCATTCAATTACGATTGGATGCTTTATGATAACCCTAGTAGTTAGGATTCCATTTGATGCACTGTGGAACTTCTTAATATAGGAAAGCCATTGATCTTCAGGAAGGACAACTGGGTTAAGCATGGAAAAGGTTGCATCAATATCCATAAAAGGAATGACCTGGACTGGCTTGTCTCATTTGGATGGATAGTAGTCAGCTAGACATCAGGGGCCTCTGCACCTGGAATGATATTGGTCTTTTTCTTCAATTACTTTGGATATCTGGAAATGTTCTGCATTTGAAATGATATTGATCTCTTCTTTTACCTCAGATATCTGGAATTTTTCATCACTAAATTCTTTGTAGACATCCATGGAAAAGTGAGTCTTTTCTGTTGGTTCTTTATCTAAGGAGAAGACCAATTCAAGATCATCATCTCGACTGAGATGGATGCCTGCATGATCTGCTATTTGATCAAAGAGCTGGATTGACCTACCAGACCTTCTAGTATGGGGACAATATGTTACAAAATGTCCATTTTGTTGCATATAAAGCATCTGCCATTTTTCTAGGAACTACCTGGGCTTCTTCTCTTGAATTATTTTGTAAGTCTAATGAACGTGGAATTTACACCAGAAGGGTTTGGCTATTTAACCGCTTGAATCTTTTCTGTCATCTCCCACAAGAACAATCTAACTAAGTAAAAAGATCAGATTTAACACAGGCCTTATGGAGGGGTATATTGTATGGAATGAGTATATTTGTGATGACATTGGGAAAAGGTAGGATTTTTAGGTCAATTCTGAGACATTTATGGACCAAGGGACCATATTTAAGTTATTGTATTTGTTCTTTAAGGGAAGCCATTTCAGTGTGTTGTTGCTTACAGAAGTTGAACAGTGAAGTGCCTGATGGCCAAAAATCATACTGAAGATTTGTCATTCTTCATTCAAGGGCTTTGATGATTCAAACATGTTGTTTCAAAGCCTATTTTAATTTCTTCTTGATTGTCTCCACATTGGTAATCATCTTGTTTTGTGTATGAGCAACACTTTTGAGAGATGTGACAAGATGGGATAGCACTTTGTTTTTGCTAATAGCATTCTTAGATTGCCAATTCATTGTTGCTACAATATCACTCATTGGTGATTTTTCTCCTGGGGAAAGATGACATTCTTTTTTGGTATTTTTGGAGCATGGACTATGTCATCTTTGTTAAAAGGTTGTTGAGATGGGAATTCAGGAGTATCACTGGAGCTGGAAGGGCTTAGTTATGTTGGAATCACTTCTCATTTTGGATGTACAGAAAATTTTCCAGCATCCATGGTTTGCGGATATGGACTTTGACTTGGTCAATCTAGAGGACATGTTAAGATGAAGATAGTTGTGTTGTTTAGCAGCAAAATATTTTGGAGGTATGTAATTGAAGGGGTATTTTATTTTTCAACCTGATTTGTAGGAAAGAGAACACAAGAAGCAAAGAAAAGTTGTCTTTTAACTTAATATATAGCATTTAAAATGACTCCTACATTTGAAAATTTGAGAGGAGCAGAATAATGAGGTGGTGTTTGTGTGAAAGGTGTATGAAGAAGATCAGAACCATGTAAAAGCAAGGCAAAACTGTAAGCTACCACTAGCTTGTAACCTGTGGTCTTAGCTAATTTATTAATTTTTCATGTTGTTCATTATAATTGTAAATTAAACAAAGCTCTTTCATATAGACAGTAAGAATTTTTTAGGTGAAAATATTTTGCTTGAGATTCCTTGGATGCTATACTTGCAGTCCATTCCCTCCCATTGCATTGTACACCATTTCTAAAGAGTTTTAAGCAAGTCACAATGCTCCTAATCCTTGTGAATCTTCTAAAAGGGAACTTTAAGTCTCAAATTTCAATATTAAAAATCCACTCTAAATCTCCTAGTTGATGAGATACTGCACTGGCACAATGCTATTAGAAAGGAATTGAGTGACATACCATAAGCATCTAGGAAAATAAAGTTGCATGGAGATTTTCTGATTTACTACATTTAACCAGAGGCTCCAGTTTATTGTTGAAGTTTGAATCTTTCATAGTTATACAACATTATTATTATGCATATTTGGTTAAAGTTTTAACTTGAATAATTTTGATGGACTAAGATAACTGCTATGGTGCTTGAATCTGGATCATTCAAATTGTTTTCATACTTTCATTGTAGTATTGCCGAGGACAAAGTTAAAAATTTCCCACAGTAGATGCAAGGAATATCATTTATCAAGGAGCATACAAAAGAAGAAAATGAGTTTGATAAATTTAGATGCTTGATGTAAAGCGTTCAGAGTGCTAGATCCAACTCAACTTCGATATAAATTTATTCATAATGGTGCTCATAAGCTGATCATATAATGGAGATAGTGGAAAGACATTTCTATAATGAAGAGGCTCAGGTGAGTGATATTAGAAGTGCAAATACTTTGCAAGTTGAACATTTCTACCTTTATATACCCCCAGTAAAAAAATAGTTGTTTCACGAAAGTGGTGAAAGTAGGTATGGCATTCTTTGCTATCTACGATATTCAAATATCCTAGTGGCCATTCAAAACTTAAAACCTAATAGTTAAGAGTAATTGATCTTGATTATTTGGATTCTATGTAATCCCAGGTTCTTCCATTCGCACAAAATCATTTTAGCCCCAAACGGCAGGGGAAATTCCTTTACCAGAGCTTGTGTGTTATGCAACTTAGACTCATAGAATCCATCCGACCACGGTTGGTAGGTTCATTAAGTGATAAAGAAGCAAGGTTTTTTCTTCAGAACATGCATATGGCAGGTAAAACCTAATTTCTATTATTTGATACATTGATATTATTAAAACATTTTTTTGGTGTTGTCAATTATAAAAAGTATGCATGTTTGATCCTAGTGATTCAGTTATCTAATCCAACATTAGTATCAAACACCGCTTTAATCACACTTTTCTCTAGTTGGGCATGCAAAGGTCGTCCAACTCACATTTGTTTATCTTCAAGTCTAATGAGTTGCTATCTTGTAAAAATGTTAGATGGGAATCAAGAGAACTTAATTAAATGTTTTGCAATCTTGTAAATTAAAATAACTTATTAAGGTATTACAAGGTTGAACAAATAATATTTACTTATAAATTCACTCCTTGTGTTTTGAAAACTGGACTCCTTAAGCACTTGCCGTTAGCTCAATTAAAGTTGCAGCATCATTGAGCCTTTGCATTCTGCATAAAGCGTCTTGAAATAAACATGCTTGTGTATCATCATTGTTGTCAACAAATCAACTCCCTTAATTTTAAAATTAAATTTAGCACACATTTTCCAAATCTGACAAATCTTTTGTCCTTCTTGACCATTGTAGGGGCATTAAACTACTGGGCTTCATCAACACACGGTTGGCCTTGTAATCATATTCTGTGTAACAACATGAGGGAGTCCTTCACAGTATGCCTAAACTTTGTCAATTGCTAGCCCTTACACTAGGGAAATGTAGCATTTTGCTCCACTTTTAGAAGGTTGGAATTTGCATGAAACGAACTGGACTTGGTATTGCTCAAAATAGTTGCTAACCTGGAACTTTTCAGATATGTGAATTGTTGCTGCTGGATCTCAACGAGGCTAGGCAGCTGGATAAGCAAACAATACAGATACATAAATATTATTTGATAAGGGATGATAGTTTTTTTATCTTTTATTTTGTGAAGTAGTTGTGTATAGAATGATGTGACTAATGTATTATTGTAATGACCCTTTCAATCATGTTCGCATTTTTTCCTTCTTTGCACTTCTAGACCTTACCTATAATGGCCCCGAGTCATTTATGAATAACTGGGCCTGGTGGTTTGGTGCTCGGTCTGTTCGTTAGGTCTTTATAACCATTTTCCTATTTTAGAGCTTTAACTTAGAAAATCATTGACTTTAGTCAACATTCTTAGCTAGTGTGCTTGGAATCGAATTCCAACAGTTTTATTAGTTGTGGTGCATGGATTTTGATCTAGTTAGATCTATAGTCATGGCCTAGGAGCGTACAATATGATTCTATTTCCCTTTCTAAGATTTCAATCTAGTTGGGGTTGGAAGTTTGACTATGGTCAACTTTTGATGATTGGAGCATCGAATTAAAATTCGATGATTCCATAAGCTCCAAAATGTCGAGTTTGGGTTAGGTAGATGGTTGGTTCAGGTCTGGGTGAGCCGGGCTCATTTTGGGTGTTCACTTGAAATTCACAAGTGTTGACTTGGGTTAAAATTTCCTCTATACAACCTCATATGGAATTTTCATCAATTCCATTAAGTCCATAATGTTGTTTCCACTCTAGTTACATGTTTGGTTTGTGTAAAAAGGGTTTCAATTGTGCTCAGAACCCCCCGTGGGAATATTTCTAATTACTGGTTTTTCTGCAACTGAGCAGTGCTCAGCGCGATCATTCAAGAGCACCGTGATCGCATCTTTGTCACTCTCCTTATTCAGCGCAATCGCGCCTGGGCACCACAATCACATCGGTGCCCCTGTTGCTCCTTTAGCGTAATCACGCCTGGGAACTGTGATTGCGCTAGTGCTTTAGCTGCATTTTTTAGCGTGATTTCACCTGGGGACATCGATCATGCTTCTCAGTGACCTTCAATATAAAAGTTTGTCCCCTAAAATTATCACCCATTTTTCTCATTTCCACTCTCACTCTAAACCATCTCCCATACCAAAATCTTAGGCTTAATAATATCTTAGTCGTGGGAATTCGTCGATTGGTTGATTTGATCATTTCCTTCTTTTATTTGGTAAGCCTCTCTTCTCCAATTTCTCTATAGCCATGGTGAAGCTTCCATGGTTGATTCATATCTTAACTTTGGGTTGCTTCTTGTGTTTTAGCTGCGTGTTTGAGAGCATTCATTCATTGAGAAACGTGTTTTATCTTGTTGACCTTGTTCCCTCTCTCCGCACTACGTAATTCTCCATTGTCATTCTTGGTTATGTAAAGTTTTCACTTTTTAAATTCCTATTCTTCTTTGGGCTATTTTAGGCCTTTTTCTTACCTGAATCATGCTCAATTTTGAGCATATATTCTTGGCAACATTGGGAACTCCATGGTAACTTTCATTTTTTGTTTTGGGTCACGCTGCCCACAGGCCCATTTTTGACCCATATTTCAACCCAGCTAAATTATTAGCATGATGGGTATTGTTAGCTTTGTTTGATGAGTAGATTATATTTTTTATAGTTTGATCGCTATTTGAGGCTTTTCGGAGAAGCTCGAGCTCTAGTGATGACCTTACTAACAACTTGTCATCGGACGCCAGGTAGGCTACAACTTACATATCTTAGACTTGGTCTATATAGAATTTAATTGCACTATTTAGCATCCTTGGGTTGGGTTTACTAGTTTGGCACCCTAGACCTTATCCGCTTTCTTTCCGTCCATTCTTACTTCTTACGCTTCAGTATTTGGGCTAGTATAGCAGTGTTACCCTTGCGGCCCTGAGTGTCTTTTGCATATGCATTTTTACCATAGATGGTGGGACTTTTGGGAAGTTTCCGTGAGTTCCAGACATTGTTTCGCGGTTATAAGTTGGTTGTCTATGCTATAGAGCTGACTGAGTCTGTGCAGGGTCGGTAGGTTGATTGTGAGATATTGAGCTATTAGTTATGATTGAGCATATCATCATTATCAAGAGACGAGCTTTTTCTACATCTATTTACTACTACATGAATGCGGGCCTGACTATCACTAATTTTCTAAACCTTGCATGGAATCGAGGGCCCATTTTTAGATTTTCTTAAGACAAAAGAGATTATGTGATGGTTTTTCACACTGATACTAGAATCTGCTGGGCCGGAGTTCTAGATATGATTTTATCAATAATTTTGAGTTGATACTAGATTCGACTAGGCTGGAGTGCTAAACATGATTTTATCACTGATTTTAAGATGATACTAGACTCGGCTGGGCCGGAGTGCTAGAAATTATTTTATTACTAATTTTTCTTGGCATGCATAATGAGATATTGAGAATTTGTATGTGGTCTCGGAGACCTCCATGGACCTTGATGATCTAGACTAGGGGCTACGGGCAGAGAGTGCGGGATGAGGGGTATACCAAAGAGTAGAGGTATAGAGGGGAAGCCTTTCATTGGTCCTACCTCCTGGGCCTATGGGCGCCGGAGGAGGTACATACTTTATCACTAGCATATCACATCATATCATTCATTTGTCTACACGGTTCCACCCTTGTTTGCTATTTGCTGAGTGTACGCTCCAAGAGTTTGGGATGCCGAAGGGTTTGTTTTCACTTGTATGTATTCCTTGGGTGTATGGGCGCCCATTTTGATTGTAGATAGATTAGTTTACTTACTCCTATTATAGTTACCTACTAGTTTACTTATGATCATCCTTACCTTGTGAGTTGAATTATTAACATGTTATGTTTAGTTTTCATACTTCCTTTCCCATTATTTAAGGTTACCGGTACACTTCCCTATTCTTTAACCTTTTCTTTATTTACTGTTATTGCAAGCACGTAGGTGCATTCATTAATCTTTCATTTGTGTTTTGTGATACATCTGTTATGGCTAGATTACTTCACTTGTATTCTTTTGTGGCTAGCTTCCATGTTCCTTACTCTAATTTGTTCTGAGACCTTTTCTTTCCTTACTTTCTATTTGCTGCTTTTATATTTTATATATGCTCAGTTAGCATATGATACCTACTGGGTACCCAATTCTTATACAATTGGTGTTCATACTACACTCTACATCTCCCTAGTGCAGATCCTAGTATGGGCCATCATTGTTGACATAGAGACTCGTGCAATGCTTTTGGACATCCGAGACATAGGGTGAGATCTTGACGACCAGGGCTTGGGCATAATTCTTCTTTCAGCACTATTTACTCTTTTGTATATTCAGAGACAATTGTATATTTTACTTTCATACTCTCCCTCTTGTACTCTGTATATTTAGTAGTGGATTTTGTACTTTTGATACCAGGTCGTGGGTTACCATTTTGGGCTACGGGGATTGGTTCTCCTAATAGGGGGTTGTAGGTTCCATCATGACCTGAGAAATTGGGTCGTGATAGCTTGGTATCAGAGCCTAGGTTCACCAGTGTAATTAGTATAGGAGCCAATATCTAGTGGAGTCTTGCAGATTGGGGCAAAGATGTCGGTACTCTATCTTTGGGAGGCTACAATGGAGTTTTACGAAACATGAATCTTCTCTTGCTTCTATATTGTGTTCTTTATCCTAGATGGTTTTCTAGAATCTCATTTGTTCTAGTTGACTCTTCCACAGATGGTTCATACGAGATCTTCAGTAGCGGACGAGGGCGAGCCTTTAACACCAGCACCTTCGGCTCAAGTCAGGGGCCAGGGTAGACCTAGAGGTAGAGGTTAAGGATGTGTCTGAGCTATGACACCAATTATAGCTTCTATGGCTGAGTATGAGACTGAGTCAATTCCGGATCAGTAGCCCATATACCAAGGAGAAACCCAGGTGCCACAAGGGCCAATAGCAGCCCAGGTGCCACCAGGGCCAGTAGTAGCATCTGTATCAGTGCCAATACCAGCCTCAGCTCCTACACTATATATTCGGGGTATGCTTCTTCAGTTGTTGAGTATGGTTGGAGGTCAGCCTTCTGATACAGCCCAGACATCAGCTCAGTGGGCAGCCCTGGGTGTTTAGAGTTCAGGAGCACATCCTGTTACTATGGCTCCTCGTGCATAGGTCCTCCCAGTGGCTATAGTTGCTCGGCCTCTTATTTCTCGCCATGTCATATTAGAGTCAGAGCAAAAGGCCTGGGGCTGATTTCTAAGATTATCCCCACTGAGGTTCTCCGATGCTTCCAGACAGGATTCCCATTAGTTTATTCCTACTTGTGAGGACATGCTCCATCATCTTGGTCAGTTGGATGCCCACAGAGTAGATTATAACACATATCAATTGGAGTGACCAACAAAGCTTTGTAGAGGGCCCAGGTAGCTTGAAGACCTTCTTAGTCTCCTCAGTTGACTTGGATAGAGTTTTATGAGGCCTTTATGGCTAAGTTCTTGCCGCAGTGTGACCGTAAGCGCGTTAAGGAGTAGTTCACCCGATTGATGTAGTGGTCTATGATAGTGTCTGAGTATAAGACCTATTTTCACGAATTGGATCCATTTGGTCTATGATCATTCCTATAGAGCCAGACTAGGTTCATCGTTTTGTTGGGGGGTTGAGGACCAATCTTCGACAGACTGCATAGATACTAGTTTCTAGTAGGAGACCGTTTCAGGCTATAGTGGACCATGCCTACACTATGGAGGATTTGCATCACCAGGACCCGAGGGCCAGGGATACGAGGCCACACTATTAGAGTGGTTACAGTGGTTCCCACTCTGGCAGTAGAGGTTTATGTAAGTAAGCTAGAGGATATCAGCCATAACAGGATCCAAGACAGATCAGCCGACCAGTTCAGGCATCATTTCATGCTTCAGGTAGGCCTTAGTTTGATCAAGGTTATGGTAGTCATCATGGTTTCAATGGGTCGAGTTCAGGTCAGTCATTGGGGGATGCATTATTTTGGGCATCAGGCTGTGGTGGCCATTTAAGTTCATCCAGTTCATCACGTCAAGGTTGACCATCAGGGCCTTGTTATAAGTGTGGTATCATTGAGCACTTTGCTTGAGATTGCCCCCAATAGGTACATTTCAGTCAGCCGCTCAGCCAGCTCAGCCTTTAAGGGCAATGTATCCATCAATCAGAGGAGGTGGTGTCCCTAGTAATGGTGGTGCCTAACATAGCAGGTCAGGTGGTCAGGATAGTAGTCGATCAAGTGGAGGTTGGCTTCAGTTTTATATGGTCCATGGTAGACCAGAGGCAGAGGCCTCAAATGTGGTGATCACAAGTACAATCTATTACTACTACCAGTCAACTTTAGCATTGTTTCACCCTGGTTCTTCATGTTTATATGTTTCTGCCTATATTGTTCTTTGTTTAGAGTTATCTAGTGAGCCATTATATGTTCTAGTATTTGTTGCTACCCCGGTAGGTGATTCATTAGTAATTGATTAGATTGTTAGATCCTGCTTGATAATTGTTGATCGTCTTGAGACTTACGCTGATTTCATGATTTTAGATATGCTATACTTTGATGTGATTGTGCGCATGAACTATTGTCCCCTCACTGAGCAGTTTTTGATTTCCATGCCAAGACTATTACCATAGTCATGCCCGGCGTATCCCTTGTTATGTGGCAGGATTTTGTTGGTCGTGCACCATCTGGGATTATTTCTTGTCTTTAGGCTATGAAGTTGATTTTGTGCATGTGTTTGGTTTACCTAGCATATGTCCAATATATAAGCACTGACACTTCTTCTCTGGAGTGATTCCTTGTTGTTAAAGAGTTTTTAGATGTGTTTTTGACTAACCTACCACGGCTTCCACCTGAGCATGATTTAGACTTTTCCATTGAGTTAGAGCCGGGTACCAGGCCTATTTCCATTACTTTGTATTGTATGTATCCAGCTGAGTTGAGAGAGCTTAAGGTTCAGGTTCAGTACTTGTTAGCTATGGGTTTTCTAAAGCCGGTTGTGTTGCCTTGGGTGCTCAAGTTCTATTTGTGAAGAAGAAAGATGGCTCGATGCAGATGTGTATTGATTATTGGCAGCTGAATAAGGTGACTATAAAGAATAGGTATTTGATGCCATGTATAGATGACTTGTTTGATCATCTCCAGGATGCAACAGTGTTTTCTAAGATTGATTTGAGGTCAGGCTACCACTAGTTCAGGATTAGGGCTAAGGACATCCCTAAGACAACATTTAGGATACCTTATGGCCACTATGAGTTCCTGGTGATGTCTTTTGGGTTGACCAATGCCCCAACAGCTTTTATGGACTTGATAGACAGGGTGCTTAAGTCGTACTTGGGTTCGTTTATGATAGTCTTCATCGATGACATATTGATATACTCATGGAGTAGGCAGGAGCATGAGCAGAACTTGAGGATCATACTCCAGACCTTGAGAGATCATCGACTTTATGCCAAGTTCTCAAAGTGCGAGTTTTGGTTTAAGTTAGTAGCATTCCTAGTCCACGTGGTGTGTCAGGATAGGATCAGGATAGGCCTAGGAAAGATTGCAGCCGTTAATAATTGGTCGAGACCTACTACTCCAACCGAGGTTAGTAGTTTTGTTGGGTTAGAAGGATACTACAGGCGGTTTGTTGAGGGATTTTCTTCCATAGAAGCACCTTTGACTAGGTTGACTAGGAAGAATGTTCCATTTAAGTGGTCTGATCAGTGCGAGGATAGCATCTAGAGGCTGATGGCCTTATTGACTTCAGATTCGGTGTTGACATTGCCAGTTGAGGACTAGAGCTTCTCAGTATATTATGATGCTTCATGAGTTGGTCTTGGTTTTGTGTTACTGCAGCAGGGTCGAGTGATAGCATATGCATCAAGGATGCTGAAGGATCACGAGTGAAACTACCCCACTCATGACTTGGTATTGGCGGCGGTAGTCTTCGCACTCAAGATCTGGAGGGACTATCTATATGGAGTTCATTGTGAGATTTTCACCGACCGTCATAGCCTTCATTACATCATAAGTCAGCAAGATCTGAACTCTAGGCAGTGGAGGTGGATTGAGTTAGTGAAAGACTACGACATCACTATTCTATACCATCTAGGCAAGGCAAATGTTCTAGCAGATGCCTTGAGCCGGAAGGCAGTGAGTATATGCAGTTTGGCTTCTTTTTTAGTTACAGAGTGGCCGTTTTCCTTGGACATCCAATACTTATCTAACCATTTGGTAAGGCTTGACATGTCAAATTCCAGCAGAGTACTTCCCAGTGTTGAGGTTCGTTCTACTCTGGTTGATCAAATTTAGCTGCGTCTGTTTGAGGATCAATGTTTGTGTGACATTCATGATTAGGTTATGTAGGGTGAGGCCAACATGGCTACTTTAGATACTGATGGTACTTTGAGGTTTGATGGTCGTCTTTGTGTTTCGAGAGTTTGGGATTTGATTCAGTTGATTCTCTGTGAGGCTCATTGTTCCAATTATTATATCCATCCTGGCATAGCTAAGATGTATAGATACTTGAGGCATCTTTACTGGTGGAGTGGTATGAAGAGGGACATAACATAGTTTGTATCTCAGTTCTTGAATTGTAACTAGGTTAAGTTCGTGCACATGAGACCTTGTGGATTGATGTAGAGACTTCCCATTCCTGAATAGAAGTGGGAGGAGATCACTCTGGACTTCATAGCTGATTACCACGTACTTCTCAAGGATTTGACTATTGATAGGCTGACTAAGTCTACACACTTCATGCCGGTCTATTCTTCCTATAATCCAGAGGTAAGCTCACATTTATCTTTGAGAGGTTGTCCATTTGCATAGGGTTCCAACTTCTATCATTTTCGACTGTGGTACTCAATTTATGTCTTAGTTCTGGAGGACTATCAAGTGAGAGATAGGAACGGAGCTTCACCTCAGCATTGCATTCCATCCTCAGATAGATGGCCAGTCTCAGAGGACTATCTAGGTCCTGGAGGACATGTTACGGAGCTGTGTTCTTGATTTTGGGGGTTCATGGGATCAATATGTTCCTTTGGCGGAGTTTGCATATAACAACAATTATCACTCAAGTATTTGTATGGCGCCTTTTGAAGCATTATATGGTAGGCATTGCAGATTGCCAGTGGGTTGGTTTGATAGTTTGGAGTCCCCGCCATAGAGTACATACCTACTTTATGATTCCATAGACAAAGTGCGAGTGATTTAGGATAGACTTTGTGCAGCCCAGAGTAGGCAGAAGATCTATGCAGACCATTGACTTTATGTTTTGGAGTTTAGTGTTGGTGATCGGGTATGTCTTTGAGTGTCTCCTATAAAGGGCATGATGAGATTCGACAGGCGGGACAAGATCGGCACTAAGTATATTAGGCCATTTGATATTCTTCAGAGGGTTGGTAGTGTTTCTTATCTGCTAGGTTTGCCTCCTATGTTCTCAGGTATCTACCCAGTATTCCATCTATCCATATTGTAGTGTTATGTTCAAGATGAGTCACATGTATTATGATGGGATTCAGTGCAGTTAGATGACAGTTTGGCTTTTGTTGAGAGGCTGGTAGCTATTTTAGCTAGAGATATCAAAAGATTGAGGTCCAGATAGACTCATATGGTTATAGTTTGTTTGAGGCACCATCCGATTGAGGAGGCTACTTGGAATACCGAGAGAGAGATGCACGCTCAGTATCCACAGTAGTTTGAGCCTTCAGGTACTCCCTTTTCTTGACTTTCGAGGATGAAAGTCATTTTTAGTAGTGGATGATGTAATGACCCTTTCGGTCATGTTCATATTTTTGCCTTCTTTGCACTGTTAGAGCTTACCTGTAGCGGCCTCGAGTAACTTATGACTTGCTAGGACTAGTGGTTTGGTGCCCAAGCCATTCATTAGGTCGTCATGACCATTCCCTTGGTTTAGAGCTTTAACTTAGGAAATTGTTGACTTTAGTTAACATTCTTATCCAGCGTGCTCCGAATCGAATTCCGACAGTTCTATTAGCTCTAGAGCATGTTATTTTGTCTGGTTGGACCTTTAGTAGTGTCCTAGGAGCATCCGGTATGGTTCTATCTCACCTTTTGAGATTTTGGGACAGTTGGGGTTAGAAGTTTGACTTTGGCCAACATCTAATGATTGAAGACTTGGATTCGAAATCCGACGG
Source organism: Jaltomata sinuosa (assembly GCA_003996215.1). Taxonomy (NCBI): domain Eukaryota; kingdom Viridiplantae; phylum Streptophyta; class Magnoliopsida; order Solanales; family Solanaceae; genus Jaltomata; species Jaltomata sinuosa. The sequence continues at coordinate 36,818 of QJPP01003050.1, forward strand.
TTCCATCAGCTCCGAAATATCAAGTTTTGTTAGGTACGTGGTTGGTTTAGGTCCCTAGTGAGCCGGGATTATTTTGGGTGTTTGGTTGAAATTCACAAGTGTTGACTTAGGACAACATTTCCTCAATACAACCTTGTATGGATGTTTCATCGATTCCATGAAGTCCAGAATGTCATTTCCACTCTAGTTACATGTTTGGTTTGCGTAAATCAGGTTTCTATTGTTCCCGGAACCCCCCATGGGAACATTTCTAAATGCTGGTTTTTCTACAGTTGAGCAGTGCTCAGTGTGATCGTGCCAGAGCACCACGATCGCGCCCTTGGCAACTTTATTCTTCTGTACAATCGCTCCTGGGCACCACGATCACGTCGGCGACCCTGCCGCTCCTTTAGAACAATCGCACCTAGGGGCCGCGATTGCGCCAGTGCTCCTACTACCTTTTTTAGCACGATCACACCTGGGGACAGCAATCACGCTGCTCAGTGACCTGCAATATATAAAAGTTTGTCCCTTAAATTGTTACCCATTTTTCTCATTTCCACTCTCACTCTAAACCATATCCCACACCAAAATCTTGGGCTTAATAATATCTTAGTCGTGGAAATTTCTCGATTGGTGGATTTCATCATTTCCTTCTTCGATTTGGTAAGCCTCTCTTCTCCAATTTCTCCATAGCCATGGCTAATCTTCCATGGTTGATTCATAACTTAACTTTGGGTTGCTTCTTGTGTTTTAGCTGTGTGTTTGGCAGCATTCATTTGATGAGAAACGTGTTTTATGTTCTTGACCTTATTCCCTCTCTCTTTGCTACGTAATTCTCCATTGTCATTCTTGGTTATGTAAAGATTTCACTTTTTAAATTTCTCTTTTTCTCTGGGATATTTTAGAACCTTTCCTTACCTGAATCATGCAAAAATTTTGAGCATGTGTTACTGGCGGCGTTGGGAACTTTTATTTTTGGTTTCGGGATGCAGGGCCCACAGGCTCGTTTTTGATTGGGATATCGGCCTAGCTGAATTATTAGCTTTATCGGTATTGTTAGATTTGTATTGATGAGTAGATTATGTTTTTGATAGTTTGATCGCTATTCAAGGCTTCTCGGAGTAGATCGGGCGATGACCTTTCCAGCAGCTTGTCGTCGAACGCCAGGTAGGCTATGTTTTACCAATCCTAGACTTGGTCTATATAGAATGTAATTGCACTATTTAGCATCCTTGGGTTGGGTTTACTAGTTTGGCACCCCAAACCTTGTTCGCTTTCTTTCTGTCCATTCTTACTTCTTATGCTTTGCTATTTTGGCTAGTATGATAGTGTTACCCTTGCAACTCTGAGTGGCCTTTGCATATGCCTTTGGACCATAGATGGTGGGACTTTTGAGAAATTTCCGTGAGTCCAAGACATTGTTTCATGGTTATGAGCTGGTTATCTATGCTGTAATATGGACTGAGCCTGTGCAGGGTTGGAAGTTTGATGTTGAGTTATTGACATATTGGTTATAATTAAGCATATCATCATTATCATGAGAAGAGCTTTTTCTGCATTGATTTACTTCTACATGGCTACTGGGCTAACTACCAACGGTTTTCTAAAACTTGCATAGCGTCAAGAGCCCGTTTTAAGTTATAAATAGATTTAAAACTGGTTTTACGGATTTTCTTAAGACAAAAGAGATTATTTGATGGTTTTTCACACTGATACTAGACTCAGCTAGGCCTCAGTACTAGACATGATTTTCTCACTGATTTTGAGCTAATACTAGGCTCGGTTGTGCCAAAGTGCTAGACATGATTTTATCACTGATTTTATCATTGATACTAGAATCGGCTAGCCCGAATTTCCTAGATATGATTTTATTACTGATTTTTAGATGATACTAGACTCGGCTGGGCCGGAGTGCTAGACATGGTTTTATTATTAATTTTAGACTCGGATAGACTTTGGGCACATATATTGAGATATCGAGAGTTTGTATGTGGTCTGAGAGACCTCCATGGACCTTGCTGATCTAGACTAGGGGCTACGGGCTAAGAGTGTCAGAGGAGGGGTATAGGGGGGATTAGAGGTATACGAGGGAAGCCTTTCATGGGTCCTACCTGCTAGGCCTACGGGAACCAGAGGAGGTGCATACAATATCACTGGCATATCACATCATATCATTCATTTGTCTGCAAGGTTCAACCCTTATTTGCTATTTGATGAGTGAACGATCTGGTAGTATAGTATGCCAAATGGTTTGTTTTAACTTGTATGTATTCCTCAGGTGTAGGGGCACCCATTGGGATTGTAGGTAGATTAGTTTAATAACTCCTGTTGTACTTACCTACTAGTTTACTTACGATTATCCTTACCTTGTGAGTTGTATTATTAGCATGCTTATGTTTAGTTGACTTTCTTCCCTTCCTGTTATTTGAGGTTACCGGTACACCGCCCTGTTATTTAACCTTTTCTTTATTTACTGTTATTGCAAGGACCAAGGTTTGTTCTCTACTCTTTCATCTGTGTTTTGTGATACATCTATTGTGGCTAGCTTAGTTCACTTGTATTTTGTTGTGACTTCTATCTGTGGCTAGCTTCCATGTGCCTTAGTTTGTTTGCTTCTGTGACCTTTTCCTTTCTTATCTGCTATCTACTACTTTAATATTTTATATATGCTCAGTCGGTCTATGATGCCTACTGGGTACCCGTTGCTTATGCAATTGGTGCTCATACTACACTTCTGCATCTCCCTGGTGTAGATCATAGTATGGTCTATCAACATTGACGCGGAGACTCGTGCAGCGCTTTCGAACATTCGAGATATAGGGTGAGCTCCTGACGACTGGGTCTTGGCCATATATCTTCTTTTGGCACTATTTTTTCTTTTGTATATTCAGAGAAAGTTGTATATTTTACTTTTGTACTCTCCCTCTTGTATTCTATATATTTAGTAGTGACTTCAGTACTTTTGATACGAGGTCATGGGTTGGTGTAGTTTATATATATATATATATATATATCCAGATTTCTTTCCTTCCACTTTGCTTTCTTATCTTCTTCCGCTTATTATACTTCTTGTGCGTGCTTACTTAGAGTGTAGCCCATTACTAACCGTTCTGGGCTACATGAATTGGTTCGCCTATGGGAGCATTGTAGGTGCCATCATAACCTGAGAAATTAGGTCATGACAATTATGGTGTGTGTATATATAAATATATGAACGTAGATTAATTATTATTATTATGTGTATATGCATTTGATTATTTCCATTAAAAATTGTATTATAATTTCAAAAATAGGAAATTTATTATTTAAGGAACAAATTTTTGTTGGTTGCAAAATCACTTTAATTGAGGACCAAAAATGTGGTCCTTAAAAACATTTTAAGGACTAGATTTATCTTGGTCGCAAAAGGGATTTAAGGATGAGCTAGTCCATCTTGTCCCTAGTGACCTTTAGCGGCAGAGGCTATAGGGACGTGGTGGCGACCAGATTTTGTGGTCGCTATTGACCTTTATGGACCAAAATTTTACTTTTAGGGACCAGTTTTTCCTTCGCTATTTTCCCTTTTTCTTTTAGTGAAGGATCACCGGTACAACACAAGGGTTAAGGCTTTCTTTGACAAGTCCCTTTTTTAAGGAGTTCATAAATTTGTCTTTGTAACTCCTTATCTCCAAGGGATTGTTCTATAGGACGGCCGATTGGGAATTTGATATTCGGGAACAAAATCAATTCAGTGATTAATACCACTAAAGGGTGCCAATTGGTTTGGCATCTCCTTGGGGTATAAATCATCGTAAGCCTGCAAAAGCAAAGACATGATACTACGAAAAGTGCTAGTGTCTTGGTTATTATGCAACAAAAGATTCGTGTTAACAAGGCACACTAGAAAGCCTTCCTCCTCAACACCCTTAAAACATTTGCTTGATTTGGATATCATACACTTCTTCTTCTTCTTAGCCAAGACAACTCCTTTTGCTCGCACAAGTGTGGAGCTCTCACTCACTTCCTCAACTATTCTTATTTTCTCCCAGAGTTCTTCACTTAATTGATAGGGGGTTAATGGGGAAAGAACATGTTCCTTCCATCAAATACAAAGGAGTATTTTTTGGACCTACCATGGTGTATCACATCCCTATAAAATTTCAAAGGTCATCCAAGCAACATGTGACAAGCTAACATAGGTACAATATCAAAAAGGACTTTATCTTGATGTTTACAAAAACTAAATTTGATACTTACTCTCTTAAAGACCTATATTTCACCACTTTTGTTGATCCATTAGAGCTTGTAGGGACTATGATTCTTTTTGGTAGGAAGTAGTATTCGTTCCACCAAAGTGTCACTCACAACATTACTGCAACTTCCGCTAAGAATGATCAAAGCGCAAACCTTGTCTACAATCTTGCGCCTAACATGGAATAAGTTCTCCTGTTGATCAAGTTCCTCTTTATCAATAGCTCCCATGATTCTCAAGATGTTAGATAGGTTCACGTTCACTTGCAATGGCTCATTATCACACTCTAGAGGTGCTCGTTCATTCATAAGGCAAGCAAAGTTATCCTTTCCTCCAACTTTTCCCCATCACCCTCAAAGGGAGCTTTATCATCATCATCTTTGGGATCATCCTCCCCACTCTCTTCACCATATTCTTCATCATCTTCGGTATGGTACCCATCATTGAAAGCCACAATTGTTCTTTGATTGCAGCACTCACTAGAAATATGTCCACTTCTTTGGCACCTAAAGCATTAAATAGTAGATGGATGAGGAAAGTTAAGTTTTTATTGGTTACCTTCCTTTGCCTTGTCAGCCCAATTTAGCTTGTTGACCTTTGTTTGAGTAGCTTGACCACTACCCTTGGTGTACTCCAAAGTGGTGGAATACTTCCACTTATCATTGCTCTTGTTCCTTAAAAAAGTTGCAGTACCCTTTTCCTTGAAGGGTTTCTCTTCTTTCAAGTCGACCTCTACCTTAGAGGCATCATGATAAGAATCTTCCAAAATTTTATATTGTTTAAGTCTCATCAGCTTTGAGATGTCTTGTCTCAAGTTAGCAGCAAATTGTATCACTGTGTTTAGTATAGGCTCATCAAGCTGGGCTTCAATCTCAAACTTTCAAACTCATCATAGTACTCTTCAACACTTTTGGAACTTTGTTGAAGCATGTACACCTTCTTAAGAACCTCTTGATGATAAATGTCGCATACCACACCTTCATAAGTGCTAGCAATTCTTTCCATGTAGGCAAATCATAAACGAGATCTCTCACTCTCATTCTCTCATCTTTAACTTCGACCATGTGGATGCATAGCCTCCAATTTGAGTAATCACATATTTGGATTTCAAGACATCTGAAATGTTGTTGGTGAGAAAGATCCTTTCCCTTTGCAATTTCCACTAAAGGAACTCTTTCGGATCACTACTACATTTGAACCTTGAAAGAATAATCTTGATGGTATTCAGCCCTCTTTCTTGGTCACCACAATCTCCATGATGATCACCATACCTCTCACCATAACAATTACCGTATCAATCACCATTTCAATCTCTATATCGATCACCTCGATCTCCATACCGATCACCTTGATCCTCATACCTTTGGCAACCACGCCTTGGCTTCGACAATAGCCTTCGGGTTGAATTCTATCTCTTAGTGCACCATAACCTTGTTGAGGTCCATACAAATACCTATTAATATGCGCTTTCTCATATATCTCTTTGTAGAGTATATTTTTGTATTGGTTATCTTCTTAAGGATATTAGTTTAGGTAATGTGGTACATGAAATTGAGCATGTATTGTATTTTGTAGTGGAGCTCGGTTTTGATATGCTACAAAAGGACATTACTATTTTAGTGGGTAATTTTGTTGGCAATAAGGATAAGGAGGAGTTTTTCTAACATTGTTTTGAAGTTAGACATTTGGAGAGTTGGTTGTATGTTATGTGGGGTATGGTTTTGAGTTAATTGGGGGTACCATAACTCGTTTGCTTGCCCTGGAGTAATCGTCATTATTGAATTAAGATTCCTATTTGCGCCCCACCCTTGAGTATTGTGAGGTGATTCCTCCCGAATAGGAACCTGATCATGCACCCTCTTATTTTCACAATTATCAATCCTCCCATTCATCGCTGCTAATTGCCTTGTGATTTTGGAAAAAGCCTCCATAACATTGAAGGAACTCTCCCCTTAATGGGTATAGTCAATTTTTTTATACACCGTACCTGCAAACTCAACAAACGACATTAGTAGTAAAGCACCTCACATTGCTCATATTTAGACACTCACCTTACCTTCTATGGTGTCTTTCCAAGATTGATAGTGAACTTTCTTCGCTCAACTAAGTCACAAGGCCACCTATCCTTTGTGAGGGAATGGATTCTTGTTACTCCAAAGACGAATGACTCAAAAATTGATCAGACAGAGCCAAGAAGGTTCAAATATGCTTAAACAATAAAAGATTACAAGAATTGGCACAAAATGAAAATATACACAAGATCTAATCACAGCTATGAAGACCAAATACTCGTTGTTAATTAGCTTTAAGATTTTTAGATGAGTACTAGAATCAAAGAAAAGAAACTAAGAAGATAGAACCTGAGATTCGTTGTAGGAAATTGAAGTCACAAAAGTTGAGGTGTGTATGGCACCTACTCTTCACTTGCTGGCACAAGTGCCAACCTTCTTAGCACAAGTGGAACGCAAGTCTCAGGCAGAGACTCACTCCTTCACTTGCATTTTACTTTCTAAATACAAGTTCCCTTTTGTTGAACACAGTGGAAGCGCAAGTCACCCAGACAAAATACATGAAGCTTCTGATTTTTGTACTTTTCCTTGACTTTTGTGCTTCCCTTTTCCTAGTACTTGCCCCTTTTGGTAAATTTCCTTTTGTACCAACACAAGTACTATTTCTTTTTCTTTCTTCTTTGGATCAAATCACTTTTTCAACCTTCATCTTTAACAAACCTTTTGAAGAACACTTACAACAATTTATGAATTTCAAATTTTCAACTTCTTCAATTTAGCTCTGATTAACCCCAAATTTGAACCAAATGCTCCCAAACTTTAGATTCAAGCTCCTTATGTTTAGGATATAGAACTCCAATACATTAGATGCCTCCAATCAACCCAGATCTATAAGACCCACCAACTAGTTTGTCAAGCTTCTTCACCCAAGAAAGGTTAAACCTTCAACTCAACTCCCTACAAGATAAAATCATAGATCTACACTTAATTGATACTAGATAACACAAATCTAGTATCAGAAACTTCAAACAAGACTCAAACTAAACAATTTTTTTGTGAAATTTTTTGAAAATTTTGACAACTTTTTTTATGACTTATGAACCTAGGATTAGGAATTGGTGGAATAATACTTTAGCCTAAGTTCTAATACCAAATGATAAGATCTCAATTAGGGAGACTACTTAAAATCCAATGTGGAATTAAAATAAACAAAAGATATGAGGATTAATACTAAGAAATTGTAATTATGGGCAACATGGGACTTGATACCCATACCTCCTAATTGAGTACAACAACCAAACAATCAATCCAAATCAATCTAACCAAAAGAGACCCAATTGAATCCAGAAATGGATGACACTATGCGATTAATCAAGCAAAGAAGTTAACAAGCAATCAAGAGAATCCACTCCTAATCACTCAACTAATTCTACTAGGAATCCACCTAATAGAGAACTAGATTGGGAAATTCATCCAATAACTAAGCACCACAAGCTAGATTATCGACTACAAGCTTTCAAAAGAAAACTTCACAATTTAACATAATTTAAGGATTGAAATCACTAAGACTTCTAATACAATTCTAAGCAAGGAAATGGAAATAACAAGGAAGGAATTGAAAGAAAGAGGAAAATAAGATATAAAGGTAGACAAAAAAATTAAAAATCAAGGAAACCAATACTAACCATTAAAGACCTCCATTGAATTGTTCAAGATAACACCTAACCTATGAAGAGACCTCAAGGGAATTGAAATTTCCAAGCAACCTTTCTTTCCAAATTCAACACAATCAAGAGCCTAAGCAAGCTCACATATCCCTCAAGAGTTTTTAGTCTTCAATATTAATGTCATCTACTTAAGGAAATAAGAAAAACTACTACTTATACTATGATAAAAAAAAAGGAAGAACTAGCTATTACAATTATACCATTAATTAAGTAAGGGCCTGGTTTGGTTACATTATTTTGGTTGAATTCATCAAAATTCGTGAAATAGACATTTGAATGCTTAGCCTATTTCTTCACTCATCTCTTTTCATGAACAAGCTTTGTAATACTTGGAACACACGTGATTGACTCCTTGTAAAAGGCCTTGAGGAAACATGGATTGTATCATTCTCCCCTTCTTGAAAGGAATTTATCCTCAAATTCAAAGGTTTATCATCAACTACCACCATAGGAGAAAGATCACATACATTAAAAGTATTATGTACTTGGTATTCTTGAGTGAGAGCAACATTGTATGCATTGTCATTGAGTCTTTCAATCACTTCAAATGGACCATCTCCTCTAGGCATTAGTTTTGTCTTCTTTTTTCGGAAACTTCTCCTTATAAAAATGGACCCAAACCCAATCACCTAGTTCAAACACAACCCTCTTTCGGCCCTTATTTCCTCTTTTAGCAGTCTCTTGGTATTTCTTCTCCAGTTGAAGTCTCAACTTCTCATGCAAAACCTTCATGGCCTCAGCCCTTTTGTTAGCATCTAAACTCAAAACAACATATTGAGATGAAAGGGTTAGATCAAGAGGGGAGAGGGGGTTAAAACAAAAACAACTTCAAATGGGGACATGCCAATAGTACTCAACTATATGATTATATGCAAACTCAACTAAAGGCAATTGGTCCTTCGAAGATTTTAGCTTACCTTTAACCATGGAACTAAGCATAGAATGTAATGTTATATTCACAACCTTTGTTTGGCCATCGGTTTGGGGGTGATCAGAGGTAGAAAAAAATAATCGTTTCCAAGTCGACCCCATAATTCCATCCAAAAATTTCTAAGGAACTTAGCGTCCCTATCACTCACTATGGTTTTAGGAATGCCATGCAACTTGACCATATTCTCAACAAACAAAGATTCAACATGAGAAGCTTTATCACACTTATGACATAAAATAAATGAGCCATCTTTAAGAGTCGGTCAACAACCACAAAAATACTATATTTTCCCCTTCTAGTCCTTGGAAACCCAACCCAAAATCCATAAAAATTTCAAATCCAAGGTCTTTGAGGAGTGGTAAGTGGTGCATACAAACCATGGGGAAATAGTTTAGACTTAGCACTATGACATTTAACACATTGACCACAAAGTTTTACAACATTACTATGCATTTTAGGCTAAAAGAATTGTTCATCAAGAATCCCCAAAGTTTTATCAATACTAAAATCTCCCATCAAGCCCTCATCATGTGCCTCCTTTGCAAGGAGTTCCGTCCAAGAGCTCATGGTCAAACAGTCTCTCATTCTTGAACAAGTAACAATCAAATATAGCAAAAAGGATATGAGGTTTATCCTTAAGCCCATGGTCCCTTTCCCATGCTTCGTAATCTTGATAGATTGGAGAAAAAATGGGCTCCTCGGGATACAATGTTTTTAAGCTTTTAAAACCCATCAATTTGGAAATCAAAGTAGTAACCAAAACATATTTTTGAGACAAGGCATCAACTACACCATTTTTACTTCCCCTTTTTTCATTTGATTACATAAGGGAAAGTTTCAAGCAATTAATCCTAGTTGGCATGTTAATTTTTCAACTTCTCTTGGGCCTTAAGGTGTTACAAGGACTCATGATCGGTCCTAATGACAAACTCTTTATTCCACAAGTAATGTTGCCAAGTACCCAATGCTCTAATAAATACATAAAGCTCAAGATCATAGGTGGAGTAATTCAATATTTCACCTTTAAGCTTTTTACTAAAATAGGCAATGGGTATTAAATCTTGCATAAAAAAGACCCAATACCTACCCTACTAGCGTAACATTTAATTTCAAAGATCTTATCAAAATCTAGTAATTGCAACAATGGTGTGGAGCTTAGCATTTGTTTTAAGATTTCAAAGGCCTTTGCTTGCTCCTCACCCCAAGGGAAAGGCATATCCTTTCGGATTACCCTAAAGGGAGCGACTATGGTGATAAAATCCTTTAACAAACCTACTATAGAAACTAGCCAATCCATAAAAACTACGTATATCACCAATGGATATAGTAGTTGGACAATTCCTAGTAGCCTTTATTTTAGATTCATCAACCTTAACCCCCCTTCAAATCACAACAAAACCCAAGAAGACAACTTCATCAACACCAAAAGAGCATTTATCCATATTAGCATAAAGTTTTTCTTGACTAAGAACTTCAAACACATATTTCAAATGAGCAACATGTTCATCCATGGTCTTGATATAAACCAACGCATCATCAAAATAAAAAACCATAAAATTTTCCAATAAAAGGTTTCATCACATGATTCACTAAGCTCATGAAAGTACTAGGAGCGTTAGTGATACCAAAAGGCATCACCAACCATTCAAATAGACCAAATTTGGTCTTGAATGCCATTTTCCACTCATCACTGGGTTTCATCTAGATTTGATGGTAATCGCTATTAAGATATATCTTAGAGAATATGCATGAACCATTCAATTCATCTAATATGGCATCAAGTCAAGAAAAAGGATGGTGATACTTTACCGTGATTTTATTAAAGGCACGACAATCCACACATTTCTGCTATGTGCCATCTTTCTTTGGAACCAAGATCACTGGAACCGAACACGAGCTCATGCTTTTACACACCACCCTTTTCATAAGGAGTTAATTCACTTGCCTTTGAAGTTCCTTTATGTCCATAGTGCTGGATCTATAAGCTATGACCTCGGGATGAAGTCAATTTGGTGCTCGATTCCCCTTAAGGAAGGCAATCCTTATGAGAGTTCCAAGGGAAACATATCTTCATAGGCTTGCAAAAGAGAAGAAATGGGACTAGGTTAAGAAGAGGTTAGTTCATTAGTATGCAAAAGATAGTATGTATGCATTATAAGGACCACCGAGCGACTCGTCTCCATCTCCCTCAAAATCTCCTTAAAACATGTCATGATAGCCACATTTGCTTTGTCTTAGGGTTCTCTAACCTTTCACTTTTCACTCCCTTCCCCGGCACCATTTTCTCCACTACTACCATCCCCACCCTTTCCTTTCTCCTTCATTCTTGCATCATATAGTATACTTGACTAACTTGCACAAGTTTCAAAGGATATAGGATATATTTTTGCCCTTCATGCTCAAAGGAATACCAATTCGTTCTACCATCAAAGGTTTTAGCTCTATCATATTGCCACGGTCTCCCAATCAAAACATGACAAGCTTGCATTGCCACCACATTACATAGGATTTCATCTTGGTATTTACCAATCCTAAATTTGATCAAAACTTATGTATGCACTTCAACTCCCCGCATTTGCTCAAACATTGATGTTTGTATGGAGTGGAGTGTTTGGTAAAGGAAAGGTGGAGAAAATCCACCAAGGTAGTACTTGCAACATTGGTACAAGTCCCACTATCAATTATCAAGGAAAATACATTTCCCTTAATGAGGCACTTAGAATGTAAAAGGTTCTCCCTTTGACTCAAGTCATCCATAGCCATGCTTATCATGACCCTCCTTGCTAAATTCTAAGGGATGGAAACAACAACATCTTCCTCTTTTTTGGCACCCTTATTGTCATCCCCCTCAAGAAATCTCATATCATCATCACTACAAGATTCTGTCATTATTAAAATGAATGCCCTCCAATTAGGGCACTCACTCATCTTATGACCAAAACCTTGTTATTTATAGCATTAAAGAGTTCTAGAAAAATTACCTCCTTAATTTAGGGGAACTTTAGTATAGGCTTATTAACTTGATTGCCTTGGGAAAAGGGCTTCTTTGAATCTTGCATGTTGCCTTTGTTGTGTTTCCAATTGAAAGAGGAAGAACCCCCTTCTTTGTTGTTGGTCCAAGAACCCTTGTACCCTCTTGACCTGTTGAGTTTCTCTTCCTTGATCCCCATTTCTCTCTTGATATCCACATTACGAGTTTGATCAATATCACTTTAATTATGGAGTATTATCTAGGAAGCACTCTCTTTACTCAACCCCACACAGAATCGAGTCATAGCTGCCACAACCTGATTTCTCAGGTCATGATGGCACCTACGATCCCCCAGTAGGCAAACCAATTCCCATAGCCCAGAACACTTAGTAATGGGCTACTACCTAACCAATACGCACAATAAGTAGAAATAAGCAGAAGTAGAATATAAAGATAGAACAAAACGGAAGCAATAACCTGAATATACAAATAGAAACTACACCAACTCCAAGACTTGGTATAGACAATACATAAGCTGCTAATAGAATACGAGTGTTAGAGGTAACAAAAGATAGGTACAGCTATCCACGAATATACAAGAGGGATAGTACAAAAGATGAGATGTGGTAAAGCCCCGGTCGTCAGGTGTTCACCCTAGTCTCAAAGATCCAAAAGTTTCACGGGTCTACAATGCAATCAATAGCGAAAGCTCAACTAATATCTGCACCAGAAAGATGCAGAAATGTAGTATGAGCACCAATTGCTAAGCAATGGGTACCCAATAGGTATTATAGGCTGACTGGGCATATATAAGATAAAAGAGTAGTAATAAGAAGAGTAGAAGCAAGTAGTCATAGAGAATAATGAATAAGTACACAGAAGCTAGCACGGAAGGAATACAAGCAGAAAATAACAGACATGGCTAGCTACTAGAATACATATCGCAGGAACAGGTGGAAGAAAGAAGTAACGCACCTGGGATCCTTGCAATAAAAATATATATAGAAGTTTCTTAGAAAACGATTGGTATACCGATATCCTCAAGTAATAAGAGAAGGAGGAAAGTAAAGTGACAACAACATGCTCGAACACATGAATAATAACCAAGCCCAGCTACAAATACTAGTCTCAATACCAAGATACAATAAGAAATCATCATTAGGAATCATAAGACTCGATAAGCAATAATAAGTCCACCTACAGTCCCACGAGTGCCCATACACCCGAGGAACACATACAAGTGAAAACAAACCCTCCGATATCCCATACTACCGGAGCGTACATGGAGCAAACAACAAACAAGGGTAGATACGAACATAATATGCATGATAAGATATGATATGCTAAAACCATGTGATGGTAGTGTCGTATGTTACCCCCTTCGATACCTAGAAGGCTGAATAGAGTCAGGATCCATGGAAGTGATTCCCCCGAGTACCTCAACTCCACCGTACACCCCTCATTTGGTCACCCTCGACCCGTAGCTCTTGGTACGAAATGGCAGGGTCCATTGAGGTTTACTCATAGACCACAAACTAAAACTCAAGCCTCGATATAATAGTCCGGAATGCAACCGGATCCAAACTAGTAACTATATCTCAAGAATGCATGCCTGGAATCTATCAAGGTCTAAATTAGTGAAATAAGTTTCAAACCCCATCAAGGGTGCCCGGACATAACCAGGTCTAAGATAATAGTAAAGATAATCTGCTGTTCGGTTTGAACGAGTCTAGTACCATTTTAAATCAATAGGAAATCAATTCTAGCACTACGGCCTAGCCGAGTCTAGTATAAGTATGAAAACAGTGATAACAATCATCCTTTTAATTCCTTTTTACCCCAAAAGATCCATGAAAATAATTCTCACCTTAATTAACTATTTTTATTGAAAATGAGCCTGTAAGGCCATGCAAGGTTTAGAAAACCATCAATAGTAGGCCCGAAGCCAAACCACAATAAAACATGTGAAAAAACTTTTATATGCATGATAATGATATGCTCAAACACAAACAATAGCCCAACGGCTCACAATCAACCTATCGGCCATGCACAGGCTCCACTCATTCTACAACATAGATAGCTAAATCTATAATAGTAATAACGATGTCCGGGACTCACGGACATTTCCACTAACCGACCATCTATATTCCAAAGTCAATACAAGGCCACACAAATTTGAACAGAAAGAGCCAAGAATTAATAACCAGTTTGTAAAATGAGTAGAAGGATAACACAAAATTAAATTCCAGACACAAGAACTAATCATATCACAACCCCAAATTGAGCCATGATGGCGCGTGCTAAAAAAAACCATTAGGTAAGCCATACCTCAGATACAACGCTATAAATAAAGCTAAACACAGATGAAGCAGAAGTAAGATACTAATAAGAAAGGGGCCACCAATATAGATACATACATAACAATATTAAATATACAAACGGGCCTTAAAGAGAGCAAGAAAGATGAAATATATACATACATAGGAACCAATAGTGGACCTGGCATCACCGGTAGAAGAGCATCTAAAGTATGAGATAAAGCTATAAAAGATACTACTGTCAAGCAAAACTACAAAACAAGGACAATATGTCTGAGAAGGAAAGCAGTAAATCACCGAATGCTAGGAGCTCACCACAATCTGAATAGCGGTAGGCCTCGAACAAGTATATAATAAGCGAGGGTTACTCGTACTAGGTGTTGCGTCAGAAAAAAATGCAGAAATATAGTATGAGTACCAAAACTTGGGGTACTCAGTAGGCATCATAAGCCAATTGAGATTAGAAGATAATGTATAATATAAGAGGCATAAAGGTAAACTAAACATTTTGGTCAACCTAGAAGTCTAGACATAATAAAAATAATTGTAAAGCAAATGTATAAGTCAAAACCAAACTAGGATATCATATAACAATGAATATACAATGAACATAATTATAAAAAGGTAAACAGTCACTCAATGTGTAATCATACAAGGAAGATGTGGTGCAATATGAAATGAATGGAATACATTATGAGGCCAATGCAATGCGAGTCAAAAATCTACATCGGATGTAACAATAAGGTAAACATGAGCCTGAAATCCTCATCAGACATAACAATAAGTAAATATGAGCCCAGAATCTACATCAGACATGAGGTAAAGTAGTACCCTCTCTGTAGAGACCAAATTAGTAAAAGATTAGGCATATTTGTCTTAAAAAACTGAAAATCTATAGTAAAGTAGTACAAATCCTTTGGGAAGCTGAAAATACATAGCAATGGCGAAAAACCTCTTTTTAAAATCAGAAAACAAATATTTCTTCTTCAAATTACTCCATGAACCATATACATAAATGTATGAATATATGTACGTGCCATCACAAAAATCATGTAAATACAAGTACATACACTAAATAGAAAAAACCACCATTCTTGTAAGAGACACTGAATTGGAGTCCCGCCCAATCCAACCATGGCCTCAGGCCCAAAATTTCACAATAAACAGTAATAAAAATATAGAAACATCTGTAACTATCATAGAACTTATAAATATACAAACTAACCGAGCTAAGTCTAAAAGAAGTAAATTGTAACCTACATTGAGGCCGAACTACAACCGTGAACCAATCACTCAGGAGCCTTTCCCTTCGTAAATGCCTCGAATCACTGCCACCTTATCATAAACATATTGTATGAGTCAAGACAAGAATAATGACAGCCATATTGATTTACAAATTTTTGGGCTAGAAATTGAGTGAAAAATGACCCTCGAGCCCACTGATAAAATCCAAATTAAAAACCACAATCACACTCCATATAGAGTAATAAACCCATGCCTAAAATTTTGTCACAAACAGGACACATTTTGAGGCTCAAAAAAGCCTCGAAGCTCACTTGATTGAAGGGATCATTTTCAAGAACTTACACATGGAATCTACGGGATTATAAATGGGGAAATGCATAAAACTAAAGGAATATAAGTGGGGAAATATAGAAGAGATTCCCAGAACAGATTAACGTAATGGACTCTTCAAGAAAATACTCTCAAAGTTCTCAAGAACTCAAAATTCAATAAAAATGATGACAATACCAAAGTTTGAAAATATTTAACTGCTAGGGGTCCTTACTCGCGAACGCGGAGGACGCTTCACAATTGCGTAACTGCACTACTAGGAGACCTATCATGATCATGATGTTCTCCTTGCGAATGTGATGAAGGGCCCAAAAATAGTTCCACTAGGTTCTTCATCACGAAAGTATGGCCAGCTCATGAACATGATGGTAAAAGTCCTTGACCTTCGCAATTGCGAAGCCCTCATCGTGAATGTGATGAAGGGTCTATAGCTGCACCGACAACAATAAGAAAGCAAGTCTAAAATTCACTGGATGGAACCTTGGGTTTCATTCAGAATCCGGTGAATACAAACCATACATGCTACCCAATTGGAAACAACAGTCAAAACTTAATGGAATCATCAAAATGACCAACATAGGTCACCTTGATGAATATTTAACCAAAGTCAACACTTTGTTGGTTTTACCTAAAAACCACTTAAGTTCCCAAAACCAGTCTGGAAGCCTCGAGACCCAAATAAAAGGTTCCACTAACAAAAAATACATGTTGCATAGCTAACAACACTGGTGAAATTTGAATTCAAGCCCGTTTAGTTCAAATATTAACCAAAGTTAAATATTTCAACCTTAAGAATTCCAAATTTGGGAAACTCCTCTAAAACCCAATAGAAAACCTCGAGAAGAATGCCACCCATCCTAGAAAGTCATAAAGTCTATGTAAAAGCTACTAGAAGGGTCAATATTGTAAAAATGCATATGAATATGCCAATAGGCACATCCGGAATTTCATAGAAATTTTCCAGCCCTTCATCTTCCATAACATCCCCCAAGAGTCAATTTGGCTTTGCCTGTTTCCTTTCTCTCTCATGGGGGAAGCAACTGCATGGTTAGACGAGCTACCTAAAGGCTCAATAACCTCTTGGAATGGTCTTGTCGAAGCATTTGTAGTGAGATTCTTTCCTCCCTCAAGAATGATGCAACTGACGGATGAAATCACGAACTTGTGTCAACTCCAATATGAGCCATTGCATGAGGCATGGTTGATATTTAAAAAGAAAATCATGTTGTGCCCTAATCACGGATTTCTGGATAATGTCCTTCTCCAAAGCTTTTATAGGGCCTTGAATTCAATGAATAAGTCCGTCACCAACAACCTCGCAGGTGGTACCTTCATGGGCCAACAATATGGTATCAGTTCGGCTCTTCTAGAAAGGATGACCAAGACAAATCGTGTTTGGCACACAAGGAAAGCTGATATTCCCACGGGGGAGACCTCATCAATTTTGACAAATTAAATGCGACGTAAAGATGAGGAAAGGGATGAGACTATGGCCAAGATACTAAAGCAAATTGACCTTTTGGCCAAGCATGTGATGGCAGACAAAAATGTTAAAAAGGTAAATGTCGTGAGTACTCTGGAGCTTCAAGCTAGTGATGATGAGTTGTTTACTATTGTGGATGGTAAGATATGCTATTTGTCAGTGGGTTCTCATCCGGGTATTATTGCCCGAGGGACGAGAATCAAGGTTGGATTAAGGTTAAAGAATGCAATGGCCATTGGAAGGATCGTGAAAAAGGAAGGTAGAAAAGAAGCATCAGCCTTAGGGGGAGGCACATAGGGGTTCGAACTCCGGTGATTATATCGGTCCCCTTCCTTTTCATGATCCCTCCAATGGCCATTGCATTCTTTGTCCTTAATCCAACCTTGATTCTTGTCCCTCGAGCCCATTTAAGATAGCCCAAAGAGGAGTTCCCTCAGTGATGATACTCGTAACCCACTCATATTGGTCCTCTTTTATAGCTACACATTCCATGTACCTCGAATCTGGAATCCGTTCATCATTCCATATAGCAAACTGGATGGACACTGGTGTGATATTTATTTCCTTTCCCCTCACCCAAATGGCATCAAAGCATAGGATCCTTCTTGTTTGACCCTTGTGCTTCAAAATATCTTGCCTAGCCCGATATGAGCATAGAATTCCCGCACCAACTCAGGGAAATATAGGCCAGGAGATTTGGCAAAGTGATCCCAGATCCTTATACGAAATTGTTTGGGGATATTTGGGAAATCATCTTCAAAGTCTTCAATATCAAACCCTTTCTCTTAAAAGAATAGTCGTTTTTCCCAAATCTCAAGATAGTAGGCCTCCATTCCTTTGAGGCCAAACCAAATTTCTGATTGAAAAGGACCCTCCTCTTAAATAGGGATACCCAGATTCTCGGATGTTGAAGCTTGATTTGTAGCACGGCTATTCCGATGATGCTTTTTAGGAGCCATATTCTTGCAAATAGATGTTAGTCGCAGGTACCATGTTTATACTCACTATGTACTTACATGTTTGAACTAATTAATAAGGAGAAAACTCTACAAGAAGTTAATGAATGAAAAGGAATTGGAATTCAAAGAAGAAGAAAAACAAAATAGGTAATTGATGGCTTGTGCGAACTTCGTGCGAACTTCGTGCGGACCGCACTAAGAAAAGTGCACGTCACACGAAGCATCGCACAAGCTAACATAACTTGAGGTGATTTTTACTCTGGGGTGTGAGGGCTGGTGTGATTTTCATGAGTCAAAGTGTGCGTAGCACTAGCCTCTGACCCATAAATCAGTGAACTGGCAACCATTTTCAATCAAGGTGTGAAACCTTATACATTTCGCACGTAAAGGTCTGTGCACCGCATACGAAATGCACAACGAAACAAATGGAATTTTTGAATTCCTCGTATTCTTGTGTGTTATGTATGTGATTCACAGAACAATGCCTATGGAATGCATTCGGCAACAAGCACCACACAAATAAACCAACACTTCAAACCATAGGGCTAAATATGATATGAACCATACCAAAGCATCCGGGTACTCAGACTTCCCCAGAATCTATTAACACAATTCAAAACCAAAAAAAGAACTTAAGGACTTCCCTTAAGAAGGACGTTACCCCATCTATCATTAGGAATATCAAGCCTTCAACTACAAATAAGTGGGCACATTCATCCAACCATAATTCATACCTCTCAACCAATATCACATATACCCAACAAAATATTCAACATAGAACAAGGGAACAATAGTAGTAACAATTTCTTCCCCAAACATCAATTTCCACAAAAACCTCATGAAGATGATGATTTGCCCTTAAGAATGACATCACCCAATCTATCATATAGCCAAATCATACACCATCACAAGTGGGTTACTCAGACTTCACCCAAATTATAGATTTTTTTATGTCTAAAAATTACCACAACCGTCATGCATCATCATATTTTCAAGATCTACCAAGTTAATCCTAAGCAAAATTAGCAATATAACCCAAATTGGGGACCCAAGATTTTCGAATCTTACACAAAATCAACATGACAATTTTAGTGAGCATGCTTCACAATATGAGTTCCCAATTCACATAAAAACATGCATTTAACGTAGAGGAACTTACCACAAGTGAAGATTAGAGAGAGGGAAGCAAAAATTGAAGCTTTTGAAGTGCTACAATGGATACCCACTTTTTCACCCAGAGAGAGACGGTGACGACTGGTAGTGGAGCGGCGTTGAAGGGTTTAGGGTGAGAGGGGGAAAGATTTGGGAGAGTTTGAGGGATTTTGGGGAAGTTTTGAGAGAGAAATATTGAGGTTTGAGTTAAAAATATGGAAGAAAGAGGTGAAGGTGGCGGTTTTAAAAGAAGAGAGGAAGGAGAAGGGTCACCGAGTCAACCTTCGAGTCAGGTTGGTCAACATGTAGGTCAAACAAATTTTAAAACTTACTTTGGTGCACCGCAATGTGCATTTTGCACAGGCTTATGTGTGCATCGCACATCGCTTCACATCACCTGATTACTTGCCCAAGTTTAGCCCAGTGTTCTGCCTTGGCATGCGTTGGACGTGCGACGCACGCAGTGGCATATGCCAACCGCACAAGCCAATGCACATCACCTCCAACATAACATTTTCTCTTCAGTTTACTGTCTTGGGGTGCATTTCCCCTTGCAACACACATAATAGTGTGTGCAAACTGCACGGGCTTCTGCACGTCCCCTTTTTATTTTGTTTTTCCACTTGGTCATTTTTCCTCATCATGCATTCCCTACAAAGACACCAAAAAAAAAAACAAAAGGTAACCAAAATAAAGTAAAGGCACTTGGGTTTTCTCCCAAGAAGTGCTTGATTTTATATCACGACTCGACGATGTTACCTCAATTTTCAATCATTATCGGGAAACATGCAAATCCGCTTGGTGTGGCCCCATCCCAAGTGTGGGAATTTCTCCATCAATACCTTAATCACATGATCATGTTTCCCATCATTCTCAGGATCTTATTTAACCACAACATCATCATGGGCATCCACCATCTTGTCCTCAATACCGATCATAGATACTACTTGAAGATCATCCGGTGGCTTTGTTGATTGGCATAAGTTGAATGTCACCTCCTCGCTTCCCACTTGGAATTTGAGTTCTTAGAGTTCAACTTAAACTAAGGCTCTCCCTATAGACAACAACGGTTGCCCGAATATGATAGGCACCTCAATATCCACCTCACAATCCAAGATCACAAAATTGTCCCGTAGGATGAGCTTGTCAACCTTTACCAATACATCAAATAGGATTCCTACCGGGCGTTTGATGGACCTATCGGCCATGAGAAGCCTCATACATGTAGGCCAGGGTGTATCCAAGCCCAACTTCTGGAATATCATGAGAGGTATCAAGTTGATACTCGCCCCTATGTTATATAATGCCTTCCAAAACACAAACAACCCGATGGTGCAAGGTATGGTAAATGCGCCCGGGTCCTCCCGCTTTGAAGCAATATTACTTATCATCACAGCACTACAGCTTGTGAGATCTCAACTGTACCTATGTCAACAACATGCTTCTTCTTGAGAAGATCTTTCATGAACTTTGCGTACCCGGGCATTTGCGTTAAAGCCTCAATCAATGGGATATTAATGGAAAGTTTGCTAAACATGTCAGCGAACTTTTTGAATTGGTTCTCCTCCTTCTTTTTGGACAATCTTTGTAGGTATGGAGGAGGTCCCTTAGTTAGGGTAGGTTGTACACTTGAAACATTAGGAGTCTCCTCCTTGACAATAACCACAATTTTAGGAGGGCACACATTCTCCTCCTTCTCATCAGACAGATCGTCATTAGCAACAACATTGGGTGCACTAAGCTTCACCCCAACTTCCGGCTCTTCATCATATTTTTCTTAAAGCACAACCTCTTATTTTTCTTTGTCAATTAGATCCACAACAACCTCCATACTAGGCTTCTTCACTACACCACTTATCTTTTCGCTCCTTGTCACAATAGTAATTACACGGCCATCATTTTTTTGATTTGCCATCGTGTTACTAGGAAGTGTCCCTTTCAATTGCAGATTCATTTGGGTAGACAAGTGATTCATTTGGGTCTCAAAATACTTTATAGAAGCCGAGTGTGAGCTCACCATTTGGTGAAGTGTAGACACTTTGCTTTTTAGCTTACTAACTCCACTATTGATTGTCTCAACTTTTTTCAAAACAAGGGACGACATATCTTCAATTTTTGAGTGCCCAGGGTTTTTCATGGAAGGTTGAAAAGAAGCATTAGCCTTAGGGGGAGGCACATACGGGTTCTAACTCCGGTGATTTTACCGGTCCTCTTCCTTTTCATGATCCCTCCAATGGCCATCACGTTCTTTGTCCTTAATCCAACCTTGATTCTTTTCCCTCAGGAAATAATACCCGGGATGAGAACCCACCGACAAATAGCATATCATACCATCCACAATAGTAAACAACTCATTGTTACTAGCTTGAAGCTCCGACGTACTCATGGCATTTAACTTTTTTGCATTTCTGACTCCTATCACATGCTTGTCCAAAAGGTCAATTTGCGTTAGCATCTTGGCCATAGTATTGTTCCTTTCCTCATCTTTACGTCGCATTTCATTTGTAAAAACAGATGAGGTCTCCCCAGTGGGAATATCATCTTCCCTTGTGTGTCAATCACGATTTTTCTTAGTCATCCTTTCTAGAAGAGCCAAAACGATACCATATTATTGGTCCAGGAAGGTACCACCCGCGAGGTTCTTGGCGACAAACTTATTCATTGAATTCAAAGCCCTATAAAATCTTTGGTGAAGGAAATTATCCAGCAATCCATGATTGGGGTACAACAAGATTTATTTTTAAAATATCAACCACCCTCATGCAATGGCTCATCTTGGATTTGGCAAAAGTTAGTGATTTCATCCCTCAGTTGCAGCAATCTTAAGAGAGGGAAGAATCTCACCATAAATGCTTCGACAAGACCATTCTAAGAGGTGATTGAGCCTTCTGGTAGCTCCTCTAACCATGCCATTGATTCCCCTGTGAGAGAGAAAGGAAACAAGCGATGCCAAATAAATTCTTGAGGGATGTTGTGTAAGATGAAAGGATGGCTAATTTCTATGAAATTTTGGATGTGCCTATTGGTATATTCATGTGCAGCCCCTACAAATAACCCCTTCATTTGTATGAGGTGGAGCATGGTACTAGTGACATGGAACACCGCATTCCCAACCATGGGAGATAGGCTGATTGCACCTATTCCTCCTCGAATTTCAGGCTCAGGGGTTGCGTCCATGAATCGTTAAACACTTTCATTGTCGCCCATTAGCTCATGGGCTTCCTGCTCAATCAATCAAAAACAACAAACAAAGTAAAAAGTGAAAAAAACTAACAAGGTGATTTCAAACGTCAATAAAAAAGGTTACTCAAACACCATTCCCCGGCAATGGGGGGAAATCGGGGAATTGGGAAATCAATCATAATTTGCAATTCAAGCAACGCAATAAGGTAAATACGGGTTTGTATCAAGAGAAAGGATGACTAGGGGTATGTTTCAAATAGGACTCAAACACAGGTCAAGGTACTTACTCAATTACGTAAATTCTTGCTAAACAACATAGGTAGCGTTGGTTTTAGGCATGAATGTTAATCTTTCGATCTCACAAACATATATTCAATGGTCTTTGTTCAAGGAGACTTAGTCACTTATGCTAAAAGAATAAGAAGCAATACCAAATGGGTAATTCAAATTCCCTCTCATTAATGGAAGAAGTTTCCAATATCCAAGCTCAATTTACAAATCAAAGGTTGAAGATGGAGAGAATTAAGTAAAACCCTCTATCTTGCCTTGGGAGAGAATACTTGTTCAATACTCCAAAACAATTCAAAACTGTAAAAACTATGAAAAACTATGCCCAAATTAGGTATTAGAATGTTCCCAATTGATCACATAAAAGTGGACAAAAATGCCCCTCGGGAGCTGTGCACCACGAAGTGTGTTTTTCACGTCTCATTGTGCATGTCGCACAACTCCACTTTAATGGACCAGTGATTCCAGCCGAACTTCGGGTGTTGTGCAAAGTGGGGTACAAACCACACCAGGAAGAGTGCATGTCACACATCGGCCACACCCCTTAGCGGACTCTTTTTATTCTTTTGAACATCATGCGGAGGAAGGTGCAGACCGCACCAAGCATTGTGCATGTCGCACGGCGGCCGCACCTTCCAGCAAAATCTTCATCTCTCTTGATCAACTTCACACTTCAACTCTTTTTGAGCTCTTTTGGGTCCAATTCCTTGTTTTCTACTTGTGTCTAAGAGTACCTGCATTCACATCAATAAAGGTCATAAAAACCTCTAAATCTTATAAAAATATAGCAATAATTCATGATTAAAGGCTCAATAAGTTGGTAGATTACCGACTTATCAAACCCCCAAACTTGAACTATTGCTTGTTCTCAAGAAAGATACCCACAAGGTAAGGAATGAATTATTCTTGAAAACTCAATCAAGGCACAAAATATTAATCTATTATAAGAAATAAGAAAAATATCAAACAAAAAGACTCAAAAAAATTATTCAACTACAATGCTTATCTCAATTTAGACCACCATATTCTCAAGGCAATTGATCATTTCAAAACATTCAATCAAGAAAGACTTCATTTCTCATTCACAAACATGGGAATTTGCCATTCAAAACAAGGTCATCAAGCTTCTCAGTCATTGCCCTGCACTATCAAGGTTTGCCCCGAGATTCGCCACACAGCTTGTCTCATTCATTCCTCTTAATTGAAATAAAGACTTCATGGTTTCAATTCGAGTGCCAACACCACTCACCACAAGAGAGAATCTCACTCACAATCATGTAAATAACTATATAAGGGATTATAGTATAACCAAAAAGACACTCACTCTCTCAAAGAAGTTCAAGTGCACATATGTCGAATCATAGGCTTGCCCTTTATGTAATTCGCCACTAATGTAGAGTGACCAAGCTCAAAATCACTAAGTACTTGCTGGTTATAATATTGGCTAGGGCTAGGGCGAGGATTTCATTTGGCTCAAGTGACTACACCTCTCTAATGCTCTTTGATATACATTTCAAACACCGCTCACATTTTTCCAGCTTTGATTTCACCTTATTTCCCCCTCACACAACCCAAGTGTTTCCCTTCAATCTTTATCATTCAACCTCCCTGTATCAACTTCCTTTGGTAGCACCAATTCTTTCTCAAATCATTTTGCTCATTGCAATTTGTCTTCTGGAGCAATTTCAATTCAACATAAGGTTCTACCATGCACTTGAAGTACATTTCTTTTCTTCTACACATTGAGTTATACAACCCCAAAATTAGGCATTTGCCTATGTTATCATTTCACTCTCCCACCAAACTTGGGATTTTAGCCTATGTTTCACTTTTGAGATACTAGGGAGGATGGGTGCAAGAATCGAGGTTCTAAAAAGGGGGTCAAGGTGTTAACAAGGTGCCAAAGAAAGGTCACAAGCTCAAAGGGGTTCACTAGGGACAATGTCAAGGGAAGTCATTTGGGTGAAGTGACTATTCAAAAAGGGCCTAAGATCATCTTCCAAGCTCGGTTACATCTAGGATTTCGCCTTGAATTAGATTCGGGGCAAGTTTTATATGACACAAATGCACAAGAATCAAAGGATAGCCTCACCACACAAGGCATCATATCATAAGTGTTTTCCATATTAGTATCAAAATCAATTGGGACAAATGACTTTTGACAAGCTATTCCGAGTTCATTACACACTCGTTTGTGAATCGATAAAGCAAAACTGAGAGTGTGCAGGTAATGACAAGAGAATGTTTTCCTTAAAATTCATTTTCCCTCTTTACTCAATTTTGAAAAAGAAACTTCTTGCCAAGAAAATTTTTAGTGGGTCCATTTCAGAATGAGGAAAGCACGGACTCAATTTAAAACTAAAACTTAGCATTTTCCCTTTTAAATGTCTCCTCTCAATCTATAATAGGGAAAAACCAGCCCAGTTCGATAGAAAAATAATAGAAAAATAACAATAAAAAACATTTTTCTCCTTGGGAAAGAACCGGGTATTAAGAAAACCCTCAGAGTTTATTGCTACTCTATTATTAACAAGGCGATTATGAAACTCAAGCGCTCATGAATTATTTGAAAATAAGTCTCGACATAGGCCCTTAGCACATTTGCAAAGCACGGATAGTGAAACAATTGGATAGTGTAAGACTAACCCGGCAACACAACCAAAATTTAAAAACATCAAGCCCCGCGAGGGCACCATTAAAGCATCAAATAACACAAAAAAAGGCCCAGCAAGGGCAAAGTATCAAGCACAAGGTGAGTGATCAATAATTACAGACCCCCCAAACTTAAAGTAAGCATAGCCCTTGATGCACAAATAAAATTATATAAATAAGAATGAGTGTCAAAAACTCCCTGGTGATACTAATGGTGACAACGACGCCTCCTTGAGTAAAGTTCATGTGGTGGCCTAGGAGGCTGAGGTGCCGGTGATGTCGGTGAAGGAATGTAGGCATGCTCTGGGTTTATCTGAAATCCCTCCACTAACAGGATCAATGGGTGATAACGCACAAAGATGGAAGAACAAGAAGAAAAGAAAACAAAAGAAGGATATGTGAGTAAATATTCAAACTCTTGAATTTATGGGCAACAAGGGACTTGATACCATCACCTCCCAATTGAATTCAATAATTCAAACACAAACCCTAGTTTGAGAAAAATCAAAGGAACTCAAGAAACCACAAATGAGCAACCTTCGATTAACCAAACCAAGAAGTTCACCAACAATTCCAAGATCCAAACTACTAAAATTACCAACTAATGCTAGGCTTTACCTAGAAACTACAAGCTAAATACCTAGAAACTACAAGCTTCAAAGCTCAATATTCATCAAAAACTAGTCTTCAAAATAAAGAAAAGCTACTACTTATACTAAGGAAATAAAAAGACATTGATTTTTTACAATATTTCCCTTAATGAAGCAAGGGCCTTGTTTGGTTGTCTTCTTTATGGATTCTTGAATTTAAAGTCTAGCCACTTGCACAAATGACCTCTTTTCTTCATCCACATCACTCTCACGGACTCATAAGCTTCCATTTGCATGAACATCGTATGTGTTATCTATGCCATCCATGCTCATGTCAACCATGCTATCCATGCTAGTATCATCCTCTCCTTCTTGAAAATGATTCATCCTCGAATCAAAATCTTAAAACACATGAGAAGGAAAAAACCAAAACATCCTCAAAGTATGAGGGTTAGTACAAGGGTTAGCAATAATATCATAATGCCAAAGAGACACAAATTTGAGGTACAACCAAATATCCTTTACTTCCAATAAAAGCAACTCATCATACAAGGTGAAAAGGTTTTGGTTATGATAAACATCAAGAGACAGGGCAAATACAAAGGTCTTCGTGGCATCAAGAATTCCAAAAGATGGTATCATATTTAACTTTGGAGCCATAAGACACAATTGTTTCATTGTCTCGCAAGAAGGCCACACCAAAAGTGGTGCAATCACCCATAAGGGTTCATTGGGGTGAAAGAAGTAAAAGACCCACATATCATGGTCACAAAGATAATTGGACAAATTAAGGAACCCCTACCTCTATAGAAAACAAATTTAATACAAACATAGACATCATCATATGCAAAGAGGTAGTAAAGAAAGGTGTCAAGATTGTCAATCCTCCTCAAGGTGCCCTCACATGCAAGATCACAATTTGGTTCATGAATCTTATCAAGCACATCAACACATGTTGGGACACATGAAGAAGACAAGATACTTTGTAGGAAAAAGTCACCTTCCTTCCTCAAGTTGCTATCCCCAATTTGACCCACACCACCATTAAGACCAAAGAGATTAGAATTCGAGCCATCGCATGAATTAACTAACTCATCTTCATATTTAACAAACAAAGGTGGGGTGTCATACAAAGGATCACAATTATCATCAATTTCATAAGGATAATGACTAGTTGGGTTTTTCAAACCATCAAACAAATCAATGTTAGCTTTATCCCAAGGATCATCCCTTTTGAAAAGTGATAGGCCGATGTCTTCAAGTGGTTAGATAGTACAATATTCACCCACATCTTGCTTGTCATCTTGACCAAGCTTCACCTCACAAGTAAGAGGTCCACAGTCCCTCAAGAAGGAAGTTCCTTCCTCAGGAAAGGTGTCATCATCCCATAGTGGATTACCAAATAACTTGTAGCCTCCAAGAGTAGCTACACTTTCAACATTATAAGAGCCACCACAATGCACACTTTTAATAGTCATGTCATCATCAAATAAGATATTATCCTTAACAACATATTCCATCACATGAGTTCTTTGAGAGGCACAAGTAATGGAATCACTAATCAAGGAATCATTATCTAGAAGCAAGGAACCTACATGACTATTCACATGATCAACTACATCAATATCATCACTAAATTGAGGTTCATTTAGCACATCACAAAATTCCTCATTTAATGGACAAGTATCACAAGAAAGTTGATCACCACAATTTGCAACACACAAGAATGAGTTATTAAGCTCACCACATGGTAAAGGCTCATTAAGATAATACAAAGATAAACTATAACTCACACTCAATTGGCTATTAGCCACACAATGATCCATCAAGATTAATAAAGTGCAAGAGTTAGCTTTGTTACCTTGTAGCTCATAGGAAGAATTGCCTTCACCTTGGTTATCAACATTTAAGTACAATTGCTCTCTTTGGAAGCTTTCAACCACCTTATGATGCTCCACATTTTGAGGTTCCACAATAGGTTCGCTTTCAATAATACCTGCACAAGTATCAAGATAACTAGAGAAACAAGAAATGTTACATGAGTTAAGATAAGGTTGTGACAACCCTCTCACATCACTCCACACAACCTCTCCTTTTTTCACTCTAGAGTTGTCACTTATCATACCCTTACTCCTCTCAATCTTTTGTCTCTCAATTTCATTAGAGTTAGGACAAGTGTCAAGTATCCCTTGCGAAGGGTTTGATGATCCCTTCACTTCAAGCTTTCATTTTGGTGCATAAGGAGTGGATGTGTTTTCTTCTCTAGGAAATATTAGTGGAAAGAGAAGTTCCCCTTTGCGATCCATGATATACTTGTACCAATCTTGTGCATGTGGAATCCTATGACTTTGGAACCAAGGATTTCCCAAACATATGTGATAAGTATCCATGGGAGCTATATCACACCAAACCTCCTCTTGATATTTCCCAAGTGAAATAGGTACTTGCACCCTTTTATTAACATGATACCCTTTTTGAGTAACAAAGGAGTCTCGCTTCGGCCAAAAAGGTATCCCAAACAATTCAACCAATTGAGGGGTTATAAAATTAGAAACACTATGATCATCAAGAACAAGATCAAACCCCGTAGTACGATAAACATTCACTTTTGTTTCAAGACTTCGCCTCTCCGGGTCTTGCCTATCTTGAAACATCAACTTGTCTCTACTTCCTCTAATACCATTTCTATATCGTGTACAAGACACATTGGTATTAGGATAAGAATTGCACATTATCATATTTTGAGAAGTAGGAAATGTACCTCTTCTATAGCCCATACGATATCTTCGAGTTGGTACCAACCATACATCAATACCTTCTCTTTTAGGATAGAAAGTCGCACAAGATGAGGAAGGACATTCAACCTCACAACTTCCATTTTCATCAAGATTTCCCTCAAAGGATTCACAAGACATACGGAAGGAAGCATTGTACCGCACATCGCCTTCATACTCATGGTGTGGAAAATGAGAACTTTCATAACCTTTTTCTCCACTATAATATTCTCCACAAGGTTCCTCTACCCCTTCAACATCATCACAAGAGCTATAAGCTCCATTCATCACATATTCATCTCCGGAGTAGTAGTTCTCTCCATCATAATGTTCATGAACACATGATCCTTCATATCCCTCATTGGCTCCATCATAGCCTCCATCGTTACAAATAGAGCTTTCCATGTCATCATCACAAGTATCCGAAGCTATGGATGACATGCTACCTTATATCTCCTTTTGTACCTACAAAACTCAACAAACAATATTAGTAGAAAAATCACTAGTATGCAAACTCTCAACTCACCTCCTAAAATGTCGTCTCAAAATTGATAGTGAACTAGCTTTGCTTGATCAATTCAAGATCACATATCCTTTGTAGTGAAGTGGATTTTTGTGACTCTTGAAAGACGGACGACTCGATTGAAGGTAAAAGAATTTGAATCAAGAAATTTATCAACGAATTAAGATGAGAAAAGTTGAAAAAAAAAGCACGAAAGAAAACTAACTCAAAAAAAACTAAGTAACAAAAGTAAAAAAGTTACTTGTGTTGCTTAATTTGAAGAATCAAAGAGATGATTTGATGATTAAAACTAGTTAACAAGTAATTAAAATGTTAAGTAGTTGTTAATTAGTAGAGAAATAGAAGAAAAATGAGTGTAGAAGAAGAAATTTGAGGTTTGGACACTTAGAAAATTTTTGAGGTCTTAAGAGTTCCAACACTTAGAAAATTTTTGGGGTCCCAAAATTTGAAGCATTCTGTCCAAGTTTGCAAGTGTGCATTTCACCCCCCAAAACTTTTTCTAAGGGGCAGATTTGGTCCTTTGGATTTTTTTATTTTTTTTATTTTTTTAAATTTCACTTGTGGACCCAACAAACATCTTTGACCACTTTGACTTGGAAAAGTTGGATCAAATATACCTTTTGGCTTCTTCTTCTTCAAGATGTTCTTGATGAATATCAAAAATACCTAGAACACCAAGAACACACACTAAACACCAACACCTTCAAATTAACTCGGAATTGGCTCAAACTTTAGGATTAGCTTCCCCTCGACTTAGGGAACAAACCCCAATAGTTTTTAAGCTCCAATTTCTCCTCAATCCAAAAACCCACTTTTCAAGTTTGCATGTTTTCAAAGATTCAAAGTCCTTCAATGGAAACTTCACTTCTACAACTCCAAATTGAATATAATTTGAAATCTAGACTCAAAAAACACTAGGGAACAAGAATCTAGTGTCAAAAACAAGAAATCAAACAAGAAAAAAATTCGGTTTTTTTTTTTGGATGATTTTTTTTTGTTGATTTTGAAGATATCAAATTCCCAAAACTTAGATTTGTGGAAACAAACCTAAACCGAGCTCTGATACCAAATGATAACGGACAAAGAGGAAAGAACAAGAAGGAAAGAAAATAAAAGAAGGATATGTGAGTTAATATTCAAACTCTTGAATTTATGGGCAACAACGGACTTGATACCATCACCTCCCAATTGAATTCAATAATTCAAACATAAACCCTAGTTTGAGAATAATCAAAGGAACTCCAGAAACCACAAATAAGCAACTTTCGATTAACCAAACCAAGAAGTTCACCAACAATTCCAAGATCCACACTACTAAAATTACCAACTAATGCTAGGCTTCACCTAGAAACTACAAGCTAAATACCTAGAAACTACAAGCTTCAAAGCTCAATATTCATCAAAAACTTGTCTTCAAAATAAAGAAAAGCTAATACTTATACTAAAGAAATAAGAAGACATTGACTTTTTACAATATTGTCCTTAATGAAGCAAGGGCCTTGTTTGGTTGTCTTCTTTATGGATTCTTGAATTTAAAGCCTAGCCACTTGCACTAATGGCCTCTTTTCTTCATCCACATCACTCCCACGGACTCATAAGCTTCCCTTTGCATGAACATCGTATGTGTTATCTATGCCATCCATGCTCGTGTCAACCATGCTATTCATGCTAGTATCAATGGGTCCCATCGGACTTGGAGGAGGTGGAACAGTTCCACAATCTTCCACTTGTCCTCACAAGTCATCAACTCATGGTATGAGAACCTCGACTGTGGACCCCATTCTCTCTCAAAAGATATGGGGGCCTTCGAGTAAGTTTGGATGGCTGATTATGAAACTCGGGGGCCTTCTCGAATGGCTTAATATCTTCATGTATCTCAGATTTTCCTTCTTTAATATTCGGATCCCAACCTGTGCACCAATCATCGAGAAGGATAGCATTCCTTAGAGAGGACATAGAATTCGGGGCTGGTAGATTAAGATCCCAGTTAGAGATCTTTGGCTCAACATGTGGTACCACTTGCATAAGTTTGTCAACATCCACTTCCATAGTATCCACCCTAGCACAAAGTTTACTTATGCTCGACACTACCGGCTTCAATGCTGATTTGAGGGCGGATTGAATCAAGCTTTGAATATCCTTAGCTAGGCGCTCCTCATTATGGTGGACAAGGTTAGAAAGTTTAAACAAGTTACCTAAAGTAGGTGTGGCTTGAGAAGCCATATGGGTGGTTTTTGATGCTTCTTGAGATAGGATGTTAAGTCCACATGATCATGAGCAACAGTCATAGCATATGTATCGCCTCCCATGGCCCTTGTAGTCTGAGCCAGTCTCTTTTCTTTTTATGTGGAGCATCTTTGTCTCGCCTTATGTCCAAGTGAACCATTCCAGTAGCTTGGAATTTTTTTTCCAATGAACAAAACCGAGTGAAGTTTGCTTGGAAACACAGAAGGCTAATGAGAATAGGAAAAGCCATAGAGGTGGTCTCGTGTCTAGCCTTCCACTTGAGTTGTTCGGCAATGATATCCCCTTCATGTAACTGGAGGCTAGACATGACATAAGCAATCAAAATAGCCACCTGTATAGTCATTTTTGTTTTGTGACCAGTTGGGATAAGTCGTGTGCATACAAAATCTAACCACATATGAGCTTCAAACTTGAGATCTGATTGATAGATGGGCCCATTTGAGATGGCCCAAATAGAAGTTCCCTCAGCGATGATACTCACAACCGACTCATATTGGTCCTCCTTTGTATCCACACATTCCATGTACCTCGACTCTGGAATTGGTTCATCATGCCATATAGCAAAGTGGATGGTTGCTAGTGTGATATCTATTTCCTTTCCCCACACCCAAATAGAATCAAGGCACGAGAGTCTGCTTGTTGGAAACTTATGCTTCAAAATATCTTGCCTAGCTCGATATGAGGCATTGAATTCCTACACCAACTCAGGGAAATATGGGCCAGGAGATTTGGCAAAGTGATCCCAGATCTTTATACAAAAATATTTGGGGATGTTTGGGAAATCAACTTCAAAGGCTTCCACATAAAACACTTTATCTTCCAACACTGGTCATTTTTTCCTGAAACTCAACATAGTAGGCCTCCATTCCTTCAAGACCAAATAGAATTTCTGATTCAGAAGGCCCTTCCTCTTGCACAGGGACACCCAAATTCTCGGATGTTGAAGTTTGATTCATAGCACGGCTCTTCCGATGATGCTTATTAAGAGCCATATTCCTGCAAATAGATGTTAGTGGCAGGCACCATGGTTATACTCACCATATGCTTACATGTTTGAACTAATTAAAAAGGAGAAAATGCTACAAGAAGTTAACGAATGAAAAAGAATTGGAATGCGAAGAAGAAGAAAAATGAATCAGGTAACTGATGGCTTGTGCGGACTGAACCAAGAAAAGTGTGCATCGTACGAAGCATCGCACGAGTTAACATATCTTGAGGTGATTTCTACTCTGGGTGTGAGGGATGGTGCAATTTTCCCCAGTCAAAGTGCGCATAGCGCTGGCCTCCAACCCACAAACACAAATCACTGAACTGGCAGCCATTTTCAATCAAGAAGCAAAACCTTGTGCGTTTCGCATATAAAGGTTTGTGCACCGCATACGAAATGCACAAGGAAACAAATGGAATTTTTGAATTCCTCATCTTCTTGTGTGTTATATATGTGATTCATAGAACAATACCTATGGAATGCACTCGGTAACAAGCACCACACCAATAAACAAACACTTTAAACAATAGGGCTAAGCATGATATAACCCACACAAAAGCATCCGGGTACTCAGACGTCCCCAGAATCTATTAACACAATTCAAAACCAAAAGAAGAACTTAACAACTTCCCTTAAGAAGGACGTTTCCCCTTCTATCATTGGGAACATTAAGCCTTCAACTATAAATATATGGGCACATTCATCCAACCACAATTCATAACCCTCAACCATAACCACATATACCCAAAAAAATATTTGACATAGAACAAGGGCACAATAGTAGTAACAATTTCAGCACCAAACATCAATTTCCACTTAAACATCATGAAGATGACAATTTTTCCTTAAGAATGACGTCACCCAGTCTATCATAGGGCCAAATTATGCACCAACACAAGACGGTTACTCAGAATTCACCCAAAACACAAATTATATTAAGACTATAAATTACCACAATCATCATGCATCATCATATTCTAAAGATCTACCAAGTTAATCCTAAGCAAAATCAGCAATATAACTAAAAATTTAGGACCCAAGATTTTCGGATCTCACCCAAAATCAACATGGCATTTTTTGTGAGCATGCTTCACAATATGAGTTCTCAATCAACATAAAAATATGCATTTAATGTAGGATAACTTACCACAAGTGAATATTAGAGAGAGAGAAGCAAAAATTGAAGCTTTTAAAGTCCTACAATAGAGACAAACTTTTTCACCTGGAGAGAGACTATGGCGACTGGTGGTGGAGCAGTGGTGTAGGGTTTAGGGTGAGAGGGGGAAATATTTGGGAGAGTTTGAGGGATATTAGGGAAGTTTTGAGAGATAAATGTGGAGGTTTGGGTTAAAAATATGGAAGAAAGAGGTGAAGGTGGCTGTTTTAAAAGAAGAAAGGAAGGATAAGGGTCACCGGGTCGGCCTCAGGGGTTGGGTTGGTCAATGGGCTAGTGATTTTTTTTTTAAAACTTACCTTGGTGCACCACGATATTTTTTTCACAAAGGCTTATATGCGCATCACACATCGCTTCACATCACCTGAATTCTTTCCCAAGTTTAGCCCAACGTTCTTCCTTGGTGTACGTTGGACGTGTGACACGCACAGTGGCATGTGTGAACTGCACAGGCCAATGCATATCACCTCCAAATTAATATTTTCTCTTTATTTCACTGTCTTGGGGTGTGTTTCCCCGTGCGATGTGCACAATGGTGTGTGTAAACTGCACGGGCTTCCACACATACCCTTTTTGTCTTGTTTTTCCACTTGGTCATTTTTCCTAATTATGCATTCCCTAAAAAGACACCATAAGCAACAAAAGGTAACCAAAATAAAGTAAAGACACTTGGGTTGCCTCCCAAGAAGCGCTTGATTTTACATCACAACTCTATGATCTTACCTCAATTTTTAATCATTGTCGAGAAACATGCCAATCTGCTTGGCATGGCCCCATCCCAAGTGTGGGAATTACTCCATCAATACCTTAATCACATGATCATGTTGCCCATAATTCTCAGGCACTTCTTTAACCACAACATCATCATGGGCATCCACCATCTTTCCCTCAATACCGATCACAGATACTACTCAAAGATCACCTGATGGCTTTGTGGATTGGCATACGTTGAATGTCATCTCCTCGCTCCCTACTCAGAATTTGAGTTCTTTGAGTTCAACATTAACTAAGGCTATCCCCGTAGCCAACAATGGTCACCCCAATATAATAGGCACCACAATATCCACCACACAGTCCAAGATCACAAAATCGACTGGCAGGATGAGCTTGTCAACCTTGACCAATAAATAAAATAGGATTCCTACTGGTAGTTTGATGGACCTATCGGCCATGAGAAGCCTCATATATGTAGGTCTAGGTGTATCCAATTCCAACTTCTTGAATATTACGAGAGGCATCAAGTTGATACTCGCCCTTAAGTCATATAATGCCTTCTGGAACACAAACAGCCCGATAGTGCAAGGTATGGTAAATACGCCCAGGTCCTCTCGCTTTGTAGCAATATTACTTATCATCACAGCTCTACAACTGTGTGAGATCTCAATTGTACCCACATCAATAACATGTTTCTTTTTAAGAAGTACTTTCATGAACTTTGCGTACCCAGGCCTTCGTGTTAAAGCCTCGACCAACTGGATATTAATGGAAAGTTTGCTAAACATGTCAATAAAAGTTTTGAATTAGTTCTCCTTCTTCATTTTGGCAAATGTTTGCGGGTATAGAGGAGGTCCCTTAGGTAGGGTAGTTGGCACACTTGGAAAATTAGGAGTCTCCTCCTCAACATCAACCATAATTTGATGAGGGAACACATCCTCCTCCTTCTCATCAAACAAATCATCATTAGCAACAACATTGGGTGCAATAATCTTCACCCCAAATTTTTGCTCTTCATCATCTTTTTCTTCAAGCACAACCTCTTCTTTTTCTTTGTCAATTAGCTCCACAACAACCTCCATACTAGGCTTCTTCACTACACCCCTTATCTTTCCACTACTTGTGACAATAGCCATTATATGGCCATCATTTTTTGGATTTGTCATCGTGTTACTAGGGAGTGTCCCCTTAAATCGCAAATTCATTTGGGTAGACAAGTGATTCATTTAGGCCTCGAGATGATTGATAGAATCTGATTGTGAGCTCACTGTTTGGTAAAGTGTTGACACTTTGCTTTTTAGCTCACTAACTCCACTATTAGTTGTCCAAATTTTTTCAAAACAAGGGACAACATATCATCAATTTTTTTAGTGCCCGGGGTTGCTCATTGAAGGTTGAAAAGTAGCATCAGCCTTAGGGGGAGGCACATAAGTTCGAACTCTGGTGATTATACCGGTCCCATTCCTTTTCATGATCCCTCCAATGGCCATCACGTTCTTTGTCCTTAATCCAACCTTGATTATCGTCTCTCATGTGATAATAATCGAGATGAGAACCCGCTGACAAATAGCATATCTTACCATCCATAATAGTAAACAACTAGTCGTCACTAGCTTGAAGATCTGGAGTACTCATGGCATTTACCTTTTTAGCATTTCCTGCTCCCATCACATGCTTAGCCAAAAGGTCAATTTGCATTAGCATCTTGGCCATAGTCTCGTTCTTTTTCTCATCTTTAAGTCGCATTTTATTTGTCAAAATAGATAAGGTCTCCACCGTGATATCATCTTCCCATGTGTGCCAAGCATAATTTATCTTTGTCATCCTTTTTAGTAGAGCCAAAGTGATACCATATTATTTGTCCATGAAGGTACCACCTACGAGGTTGTTGGAGAAGGACTTATTCATTGAATTCAAAGGCCTATAAAATATTTGGATAAGGACATTATCTGGAAATCTGTGATTGGGGCACAACATGATTTTCTTTTTAAATCTCAACCACACCTCATGCAATGGCTTGTCTTGGATTTGGTAAAAGTTAGCGATTTCATCCCTCTGTTGCATCATTCATGAGGGAGGGAAGAATCTCACCATAAATGTTTCAACAAGACCATTTCAATAGTTGATTAAGCCATTTTGTAGCTTCTCTAACCATGTTGTTTCTTCACCTATGAGACAGAAAGGAAATAAGCGAAGCCGAATAGATTCTTGAGGGATGTTGTGAAAGATGAAGGGCTGACAAATTTCTATGAAATTCTGGAAGTGCCTATTGGCATCTTCATGTGCAGCCCCTCCAAACAACTCCTTCATTTGTATGAGGTGGAGCATGGTACTAGTGATATGGAACACTGTGTTCCCAACCGTGGGAGGTAGGTGAATTGCACCTACTCCTCCTTGAATTTTGGGCTTAGGGGCCGCATCCATGAAACTTTTAACACTTTTGTTGTCACCCTCTTCGCTCATGGGTTGCCTGCTCAATCAATTAAAAACAACAAACAAAGTAAAATGCGAAGACAAACTCACAAGGTGATTTCAAATGTAAATCAAAAAGGTTACTCAAACATTATTCCCCAGTAACAGCGCCATTTTTGATAATACTCAAGTAACACTCTCCATACGGAGTTGAAAGCAATCATTAAGCAAAATAAAATTTATAACACCTGATGAGAGTTAGGGTCGATCCCACAAGGAATGGTAGAGTTACCTAAAGGATTATCGTATATCAATCACCAATAGAGTCTATGTTCAAACAACAATAAACGTAAAAAGGGGGAAATTGGGTAATTGGGAAATTTATCACAATTCACAATTCAAGCAAGGCAATAAGGTAAATGTGGGTTTGTATCAAGAGAGAGGATGATTAGAGGTATGTTTTTTATGGGACTCGAACATGGGTCAAGTTACTTCCTCAATTAAATAAATTCTTTCTAAACAACATATGTAGCATTGGTTTTAGGAATGAATGTTAATCTTTTGATCTCGTAAACATATATCCAATGGTCTTTTTTCAAGCACCGTGGTTTTATCAACAACTAACCAACATTGGCTTGGGGGAGTCACACTATCTGTAGCTTAGACTCTTAAATGGGTGTTTCTAGCGAATTGAGCTATTTCTAGCATCAATTGAAATGGAATCCTAAGTACCCACTAGTGAATTCTCATCCAAAATTATGAACCTCTTTCTTAAGCAGGAACACAATCAAGTAATTTCAATCAATGTTTGCAAACATTAATTTTAGAGTTAAAAAATGGAGAATTCACCAGACCCATATAAATTTAGAAATTATAAACACAAATAAGCAAGACCCATACCCATTAATAAGCACCCATCATTCACATACCCCTAGACAAGGAGATTATCCACTCATGCTAAAGGAATAAGAAGCAATACCAAATGGGTAATTCAAAGTCCCTCTCATTAATGAAAGAAGTTTCCAATATCCAAGCTCAATTTACAAATCGAAGGTTGAAGATAGAGAGAATTGAGTGAAACCCTCTATCTTGCCTTGGGAGAGAATACTTGTTCAATACTCCAAAACTATTCAAAACTGTAAAAACTATGAAAAACTATGCCCAAATTGGGTTTTACAAGGTTCCCAATTCGTCATATAAAAGTGGATAAAAATGACCAGAGTTGTGCGTCGTGACGTGCATTTCACACGTCTCATTGTGCATGTTGCATAGCTCCACTTCAGCAGACCAGTGATTCTAGCCAAACTTTGAGTGTTGTGCCAAGTGAGGTACGGATCGCACCAGGCAAAGTGCATATCGCACTGTGGCCGCACCCCTTAGCAGACTCTTTTTCTTCTTCCAAACATCATGGCGAGGAAGGTGAGAACTACACCAAGCATTATCGCACGACGATCGCACTTTCCAGCAGAATCTTCATCTCTCTTGATCAGCTTCACACTTCAACTTCTTTTGAGCTCTTTTGGGTCCAATTCCTTATTTTCTACTTGTGACCAAGAGTAGCCGCATTCACATCAATAAAGTCCATAATAACCTCTAAATATTATTAAAACATAGCAATAAATAATGATTAAAGGCTGAATAAGTTGGTAGATTACCGACTTATCATTTTGATAAGTTGGTATTCTACCTACTTAGTTAGCTTTTAATCTTATGCTTTTGCTAGTATAAAGTCAAAAAATAGTGCAATTGACATGGATTACTTCTATTTTACAGGTTTTTGTGTTTTAGAAGTATTCAAAAAGGATTCAGGTGAAAATAAGTGAAAATGGAGTGAAAAGGAGTTGTTGATCACTGGTATCAAGTTGCTCGTCATGATCGGATGCTACAAGGCACGCGACCGTGATGCACAGGAAGTCAATGACATGCGACCGTGAGAAATATGTCATGTGACTACATTGAAGGAACTCACAGACCCTGGCAATCATGAGGAAAATTCACACGATTGCGATGAAGGAGTCAGCAGCTATAGGACAGAATTGGAAAATCACATTTTTGGAAACCCCAATCCACATAAAAGCACATCCCAGTCGTTTTGAAGGCTTATTTTGGATTATTTACAATTGTTCTTCAACCAATTCATCCTTAGTATTTGAATGAGCAACTTCTGGCTAGCTTGAGGAGAAAGTTCATCCTTTAACACCATTGAGTGAAGAGTGGAAGCGTTTATTGTAATATCTTTAGTTCCTTTCTTCAACTGTTGCTTTGTATTGCTATATTTATTAGTGTGTTGGTTAATTTGAGATTTAGATATTGTGTTAGAGATAAATAATATTTGGGTATAATTTATTCTCTTGTGCTTTTACAATTTATTAAATATTCTCTAGTTTGTGAATTGGGTCTTTGATTCTCTAATTAATCTTGTTCTTGAATTGATTCTAAAGGGAATGATCAAGGATTAGACATGCCACTTTTACCTTTATTTAGCTTGAAAGAGTGAATTAAGGTGGGAAAGATTGATTAGCACTAACTTGGCTCTAACCCTCATTTAAGGAGTTAGCTAGAAATAGTGATTCTAGTGTTGCCATATTTGGAAGAGCTTTGTTATTTC
This sequence comes from Jaltomata sinuosa, assembly GCA_003996215.1. Classification (NCBI taxonomy): domain Eukaryota; kingdom Viridiplantae; phylum Streptophyta; class Magnoliopsida; order Solanales; family Solanaceae; genus Jaltomata; species Jaltomata sinuosa. The sequence continues at coordinate 76,309 of QJPP01003050.1, forward strand.
TTGGCCAGGTTCGAGAGAACTGGTTGATATATATTTGTCAATGGTCAAAAGACGTTGGTAAATTATTGGTGCATCTAAGGATTGTGTTATTTGACCCATGATTAATCTAGCTTGTATTTGATAAACTTGTAATGGATCGTATGGATTTGAAGTGATACCCATTCTCAAATCTCCCTTGCAATCCTTTCCTTAGGAAGATTGGTCGACTTCATTGGCAATATCGCTCGTGTTTTCAACAACAAACTCCCCCTCCCCCCAATCATTTTACTTTTTTTTCCTCCTTGAACTTTAATAAGTTACTTTAATTCTTTATTAGCTCAATCGTAATTACACTGTTCTCTGTGGGATTGACCCCGACACCCGTCGGGAATATAAATTTATTTTTCTCTGGCGATAGCAATCGCCTCCATTCGGAGAGTGTATTTGAGTGTTATCAAAAAGGGCACCATTGCTGGGAACAATTTGGCGTATTGAGTTTGTTTAGAATTTGAGTTTACTTACCTTAGTTCAAATTTGTGAATATTTTTTTTTTGTTTTAGTTAGCTTTATTTTGTCAATTGATTCTATGGCATTTCGAAATGTTAGATGTTTTTATGGTTGCAACCCTTATTTTAATGACTATTGTTATTATTGTGGAGGACCCCACCTTGGGCAAAGGTCAAAAAATTGGTCCTAGGAGAGGGAGGTATTCACCTTCTCGCTCCTATGATGGGCGTAATTGCTATTTGTGTGGTGGTCGTGACGGATATTGGAGCGATTTCCCTAGTGACCGTCCTCCTCCCGCCTCTTATGCTAACAATGTTTCTAGTGGTGCTTATGATCTTAACATGGATCATGTCTTAGAAAGCAAGAAAGTCAATTCCTACCTGGAAGATATATATGCCAAGATCCAAACTCTCTTGGCCAGGCAAGATATCTTAGAGGTGGGTGTGAAGGCCATAAAGCAAGGCTTTATGGATATGAGAGCTAAGGAAGAAGAGGAGAGAAATCGTGCCACACAATCCATGGTGGATTTGTGTACTTCTCTTGGTCAAATTGATAAAGAAAACCCTCCAAGCCTAGCATATAAACATGTCTTGAACATTGGGATCAATCAAATTCACTTTAGGAATGATGATGAAGACTTTCTAAACTTGGAATCACCCGTAAGTGAGTTTGTACCGGTAGTGCTTGAACTCTAAGAAGAGGAACAACTTGAATTAGATGAAGTTGTGAGCCAAGAATGGTTATTAAATTGAGGTCACCAACTTGAACCTATGAGAACAACGTGAAAGAATCCTACCAATGTTTGAGAAATTTCTCAAAAGGCATGCAAGGAGAAGTAAAAAAGAAGGGCTACTTGAAGTTGCTACCCAGAATTTGAACACTGAAGTGAGTGTTGGTGTTGAAATATGTATGATCGTGGGTAGTAGTTTTGAGTTATTCCCTATTAAAGAAGAGGACATAAGGTATGCTCATGAATTGAAGGTGTTATGGCGGCCAACTATCTTATACATGAATCAAGGTGCCAAGATCAAAAGAATGATACTAGAGTTGCAATGCAAAGTCCAATGGTTTGTTTTAAGAGACTCTAGTTCTTTCAAAAGTGAGGATTCTATGAATGTGAAAAATTTGAGGATAAAGAAGCCCAAATATTATTCCAACCATTTTCAACCTTGAGTTTGGTTGAATGGATGAAAGTCAAGCTAATCAAGATTTTGGAGGACCTTGGAAGGAGGATGGATCGAGGTTTACCTCTTTTGATATTTGTTGTGGATAGAAGGCAAAGCGAACTTCCTCACTTGAAGGCAAAAAAATACAAAATACGACACCAAGAAAATGCCCTTCTCATATTATCACCTTTACCCCATGATTATCACTAAAAGTTTGATTCAAATTTGGATCGAAGGTTCAAGTCCTCTAAGTGGAGATCCAATGGTGACATATGTTGCATCACGCTGCGATGTTAAATTGTGCACTTGATGGGAGGCAACCCATCGTTTGGAATTTTATTTATGTTTTATTTCACTTTTGGTTTCTTTTTGATTTGTTTTACATGCACAAAGGAATGATAAGAGGACCCAAGTGTTAAGAACCACCAAAAACACCTCTTAAAAATGTGCGTTTCGCACCTGGAAGTGTGCATTTCGCACATGCCATCGCCAAGGAACCAGTGAACTGGCGAAAATATTGGACTGTGCGAAGGTGGTGCATTTCGCATCTCTCATTATGCCCGTCGCACCAGCCATCGCACGCCAAAATATTGTACTGGGATTTTTTTTGAATTTTAGCATGCACTAAGGCATCATGATCGTGAGCCTTGACAATCACGACCGCGATGAAGAAAGATTCCAGTAACTTTTCATGACTGCGTGGACCTTCATGCGATTGCGTAGGGTTAAGGGATTTTAATTGATCGCGATCACGTGATAAGGCCACGCGACCACGAGGCAGTGAGTAGTCACTAGGTATTAAAATTCAAAAGAGTCGTTTCAAGAGCAAAAAATTGCCTTATAACTTGGTTAAGTTTTCTCCTCCTAAAGCACAAAAAAAAATTCCATCCATCAAGTTCGATTCTGTAGTCTCTTTGCTTTGCAACATCACAGGTTTGTGTTCCATATCCTAATCTCTTCTTGGTTTTTCTCTTGTTATGAATATGTTAGTGGCTTTGAACACCCAAGAGGGTGTGAATTTTTGCTTTCAAGATAAGTGTGGATCGGGTGTTATGATTGCATATTTTTGGGTGAAATTTGGTTGTGGCAGAAGGACATGTTTGTTTGTGGTGTTTAGGTTGAAAAATTGGTCCCAATGGGTGTAATGACCCTTCCGGTCATTTCCACGTTTAAGTTTTGAAGTCAAGCAAATCGACAAAAGATATCGTAAGACCTTTAACAAATTTTCTGAACCTTGGGTCAAATGTATCAGGGCTTTTCTCTCAATATATAAAGAGTTAGAAGTCCCCCGAAATACCAAATCGAAGGTCTACGAGTCTAGTTTCCAACGCACAAAACCTCACGTCCAAATGATCTCGGAGTAAGGAGTTATGACTGTTTTACCGCGGACTGTCTGGCAGAAAATGGGTTGCGAACCGGGTCGCGAACCGGGTCGGGTTAAACTCGATTTAAGCCTCGACTTCACGTTTTAAGACGCCATTTCAGTTCCGAAACAGCTATAAAAAATAAGAGAGGATCCCGAGATAATTCTTGAGCATCGAAATCGTGCGTTGGCGAATTACGAGCCTAAACTTAAGAGTTCTATCAGCATCGTGCGTGTATTTGAAAATATTTTTTTTAAAAGTTGAATTTGGTAAAAACTATATTATTATTGCCTTTTCAAAATATTTTAAAGGTTTATGAAAAATATCTTTGATACAATATAAGTGTATATGTATTTATTTTATAAGGTTTTTATACTCCGTAATATTTTAACGGAGATAGTAAAATTTAGTTATGTTAAAAGTTATTATTATAATATAGTAGGTTTTATTTGAAATGATTTTCTATTAATTATGATATATTTAAAATATCATATTTATTTTACCACGAATTTATGCAATACCCGAGTATATACTTAACGGATCGGATTGGTTGCCACCTCCATTTCCACGTGGAAGTGGAGGGCTAACACAGCCCATAGCAAGTGGAAAGGTGGCATCGTTTGGGAAGTTGGCAGCATGACTAATTGCATGCTTAGCCTATTTTAAAGTAAGCCTTTTAACTTGCTGAAGGTTGATATACATATATGTATATTACTGTTGCATACAACTATGCACATTATTAAATACTCCTTCACGTTGAGGTTTTGTTGGGAGAAAAATATATTTGATAAAGTAAATCAATTATCTACATCAAGTTGTTCCATCCCAAATCCGATTCCGATTCCGATTTAGTTTTGGATTTTCTCGGAGTGGTTCGAGCTTGGACATCGTTGTTCTAGCAGCTGGTCGTCGGACGACAGGTAGGTTACGGTTTATTTTCCCTAGACTCCGTATATATAAAATAAAATTGTATTAATGGACATCCTTGGGTTGGTTTATTAGGTTGGTACCACAGACCTTGACCGCTTTATTCATGTCAGCCTACTTTTGTTCCTCCGTTGTTTGTAGTAATTGCCGTTATATTTTATTTACCCTTGTGGTCCTGTGAGGCCTTGTTGACTCTGGAACATAGAAGGTGGGATTTTGGGAATGTCCGCGAGTCCCGGGCATAGAATTATCCTTCTAGGCTGGTTATGCTTGCTGAGTAGCTGTGGGCCTGTGCAGGGTCGATAGGTTGATTGTGAGCTGCGGGGCAGCTATTGTGTGTGTGATCATACCATTTCCATGCATATAAAGAGGTTTTATCCATGTTTTACTGTGGTTTTGGCTTCGGGCCTACTGGCACTGTTTTCTAAACCTTGCATGGCCCGGGGGGCCCCTTTTTTATGGAAATGATTTGGAAATGGTTGATTTGACTTGTGAGTATTCTTGGGTAAAAGAAAGTAAAATTATGTTTTAAAACACCAGTTTTACTACTACACTAGACTCGGCAGGGCCGGAGTGCTAGCTGAGTTTTCTTGCTTCTTGAGATGATTTTTGGCCTCGGTCGGACCGAGTACCTGAGATGACTTTTTACTGTTTAGACCCGAATACGCCCGGGCACCCTTGGAGGGGTTTTTGAGACATTTTCCTACTACTTTAGTCCTGGACAGGGTCTGGGCATTGCATATTCGAGACTGGGTCTCCATCCTGATACCGGACTTGCTTCCGGTCGACATGTTCTGATACTGAGTTTTAGTATGGGGTCTGGGACCTCCATGGACCTTGCCATCCGGGCCAGGGGCAACGGGCTGCGTGTGCCGGAGGAGGGGTATACGGTGGAGTAGAGGTATACGGGCAGAGTCCTTCCATGGAACCTACCTGCTGGGCCGATCAGGCGCCGGATTGAGGTTCATTACAGAGATACCATGGCACCTGAGATGTTGCATGCATCATTATCCATTATTGTTTGAGGCTCCACCCTTGTTTGCTGTTTGCTGATTGTCGCTCGGGTAAGTATGGATGCCGGAGGGTTTGTTTTCACTTGTTTGTGTTCCTCGGTTGTATGGGACGGCCGCGGGGACTGTAGGTAGACTTTTTCTTTTTACTTACAGAATCGTTCTCTATTATGGATAAGTATGAGATTGGTATGATTAGTTGAGTTGATTCATGTCTCTGAGCATGCCTATTATTACTCTTTCTCTCTTCTTCTTACACTTGAGGTTACCGGTATACCGTCCATTTCGTAAACTTATTTTATATACACTGTTAATTCAAGGACCCCAGGTGCGTTATTTCTTACTTTCACCTGTGCCTTTGGTGTGTATATTCTGCTTGCTAGCCTCACATGTGGTTCTGTTGATTTCCTTCTGGGCTAGTTCCTGTGTATCTTTCGTTGATTTCTGTGACTACTTGCTTCCATTCTGTCTATTACTACGCTTTTATCTTATATGTGCCCAGTCGGCCTATGATACCTACTGGGTACCTTATGCTTCGCATTTGGTGCTCACCCCTACCCCCTGCATTTTTGGGTGCAGATCCTAGCGTGGGCCATCGCCGTTAGACCGCTGTGATTCGTGCTTGGAGATCTGTTGGGACTACTTCAGGCTGAGGGTGAGCTCTTGGCGATCGGAGCTTAGCTTTAGTTTATCTTTTGCTTCATGTACTCTATTACCATTCAGAGACATCTGTATATATAGTTTTGGTTTATTTGCACTCCATGTATGTAGTTTGGCTCTGTACTATGATACCAGGTCTTGGGGTTTGATTTGATTTCCGCATATGTATATGTATATACTCCTGTAATCTATTCTTTTGCTTGTTTGTTAGATAGTAGCCCATTACTAACTGTCCTGGGCTACGGGGATTGGTTCGCCTACTGGGGGGTTGTAGGCGCCATCATGACCGAGAAATCAGGTCGTGACATCCTCACACTGATCCGACCACTGAAATGGGACATCCTTCCTAGTCAGCATAGTCAAGGGTGCTGCTATGGAAGAAAACCCCTCAACGAACCGTCTGTAGTAACCTGCTAGCCCAATAAAGCTGCGAACCTCAGTAACAGTCGTAGGTCTAGGCCACTCACAAACTGCTGAAATCTTTCCCGGATCAACCCTAATCCCATCCTTAGACACCACGTACCCTAGGAATGCAACTGACTCAAGCTAAAACTCGCACTTTGAGAACTTGGCATAAAGCCGATGATCTCTCAAAGTCTGGAGTATAACCCTCAAGTGTTGCTCATGCTCATCTCTACTACGCAAATATACCAAGATGTCGTCTATAAAAACTATCACAAACGAGTCCAAATACGGGCCAAGAACCCTGTGCATCAAGTTCATAAAGGCTGCGGGGGCATTAGTCAACCCAAAAGACATCACTAGGAACTCATAATGGCCATAACGTGTCCTGAATGCTGTCTTAGGGATGTCCTCCGCCCTAATCCTCAACTGATGGTAGCCAGACCTCAAATCAATCTTCGAAAACACGACTGAACCCTGAAGCTGGTCAAACAAATCATCAATCCTCGGTATCGGATACCTATTCTTCACTGTCACCCTATTCAGCTGCCGATAATCAATACACATGCACATCGACCCATCCTTCTTCTTCACGAAGAGAACAGGAGCACCCCAAGGTGACACACTAGGTCTAATAAACCCCTTAGCTAACAGATCCTGGAGCTGCTCCTTAAGCTCCCTCAACTCAGCAGGAGCCATACGGTAAGGAGAGAAATAGAAATGGGCCTAGTGCCCGGCTCTAACTCAATAGCAAAAATCAATATCTCTCCTGGCAGGTCGGTAGGAAACACATCGAGGAAGTCTCTAACCACAGGAACAGACTCAGGAGAAGTAGGGTCAGCACTAACATCTCCGACATATGCTAGATAAGCTAAACACCCACGGGAAATCAACTTCCTAGCTCCAAGACAAGAGATGATCCCAGATGGTGCATGGCTAACAGAACCCTGCCACACAACCGGGGATACACCGGGCACAGCTATGGTAATGGTCTTGGCATAACAATCCAAAACCACACGGTGAGGGGATAACCAGTCAATGCCCAGTATCACATCAAAATCTAGCATATCAAGAATCATCAAATCACCCCAAGTCTCTGAATCACCAATAGATAGCATACAAGATCTCACAATCCGATCCACTACTAAAGAATCTCCTACTGGGGTCGAAACAGAAATAGGAACAGATAATGGCTCACTAGCCAACCCCAAACAAGGCATAAAGTAGGCAGATACATATGAACAAGTGGATCCAGGATCAAATAAAGCCATAGCAGACTGATGGCACACAAAAATCGTACCTGTAATCACAGCATCTGAGGCCTCTGCCTCTGGTCTCCTAGGGACCGCGTAAAACTGACGACGACCTCCACCTACCCGACCACCATCCCTACCACCTGCTCTGCCGCGCGGAGCACCACCTCTACCCTGACAACCACCCCCTCTAGCCGGGGGCTGAACTACCCGTAAAGGCTCGGCCAACTGAACTGTACCCTGCTGAGGGCAATCCCTAGCAAAATGACCAATCGCACCACAAGTAAAACAAGCCCCTGACGGCCTACTCAGTCGAGATGAACCAGCAGATCCCGTATGACCACCACGACCTGATGCCCCAGAAACTGTACCCCTCGAAGACTAGCCGCCATAGCCCTGATGGCTGCTCTGACTCTGCTCGAACTGGGTACTACCAAAATTCTGAAGGGAAGCCTGAACCGGTCGGCTGGACTGACCCTGGTACTGCTGTGGCTGATAACTCCGACTCCACTGGCCAGGACCTCTACCACTATATCTGGAACCACTATAGACACCCTGATGTCGAGGTCTCTTATCTCTAGTCCCCTGATCATGTCGCTGTAAGTCCTCCACAGTGCGGACATAGTCTACAATAGCCTGGAATGACCGACCACTGGCAATCAATATCTCAGTTGGCTGCCTGATCTCTGGCCTCAACCCCCATACAAATCTGCGAATCCTATCTACCTCGGTAGGAATGATCATAGCTCCGAACGGTGCTAGCTGATGAAAACGGGTCTCATACACCGATATAGTCGTAGATCCCTGCATAAGGTGAGTAAACTGCTCCCTGCGACGCTCACGATCACTCTGTGGTAGGAACTTGGCCATAAAGGCCTCATAAAACTCAGACCAAGTCAAAGGAGGTGACGACGGTGGTCTACAAGCAACCTGGGCCCTCCATCATAACTTCGCTGGGCCCTCTAACTGATAGGTAGTATAACCAACCCCGTGAGTCTCCAACAAACCCAAATGTTGCAACATCTCCTCACAGGTAGTAGTAAAGTCATGTGGATCCTGTCCAGAAGTACCAGCAAACCTCGGAGGTGCTAACCTCAAAAACCTACCCAACGCCTTCTTCTCTGACTCTGTCATAGCTGGGCGAGGAGTAAGAGGCTGTGCAATAGCTGGAATCGGAATGACCTCCGCACGGGGAGCCATAGTAGCAGGCTGCGCTCCTGAGCTCTGTGTACCCAGGGCTGACCCCTGAGCGGATGTCTGTGCTACCTCGGAAGGCCGCTCTCCAATCACACCCAAAAGCTGTAATAGTAATCCCCGAATATCTGGAGACTGAGCTGCGGCTGGAGCTAGCACAGAAGTGGGCACTGGAGCTGGTACTGGAGCTGGCACTGGAGCTGGTGGTACCTGGGCTGCCCCCTGATCCACATGCCGCTCGGGCTCTATCTCCACTCTAGCAGCTCTAGCAGGTGCCACTGCTCGAGGGCGTCCTCGACCCTTAGCTGGAGTGGGAGGCTCATCTTCGCGTGATGCCGATGATCTCGTACGAACCATCTGCGGAGGAATGAAGTAGAATAAATGAGATATCCAGAAACTTCAAGGGTACTACGCACGATACAGAAGCAATGAAAGAGTTGAATTTCCTAAAATGCCACTGTAGCCTCCCGAAGATTGATTACGGACGTCTCCGCCCCGATCCGCAGGACTCTACTAGACATTGGCTCCTATACCGATGACACCGGTGAACCTAAAGCTCTGATACCAAGTTGTCACGACCCAATTTCTCGGTCATGATGGCACCTACAACCCCGGTAGGTGAACCAATCCCCGTAGCCCAGAACAGTTAGTAATGGGCTACTATCTAGCAAATAAGGGAACAAGACGAATAAAATAGATAACAGGGATATAAATATATACATATGCAAAAACTAAACCAAACCCAAGACCTGGTATCATAGTACAGAGCCAAACTACATACATGGAGTGCAAATAAACCAAAAGAATATATACAGATGTCTCTGAATGGTAATAGAGTACATGAAGCAACAGATAAACTAAAGCTAAGCTCCGATCGCCAAGAGCTCACCCTCAGCCTGAAGTAGTCCTCACAGATCTCCAAGCACGAATCACAACGATCTAACGGCGATGGCCCACGCTAAGATCTGCACCCAAAGATGCAGGGGTAGGGGTGAGCACCAAATGCGAAGCATAAGGTACCCAGTAGGTATCATAGGCCGACTGGGCACATATAAGATAAAAGTGTAGTAATAGACAGAATAAAAGCAAGCAGTCACAGAAATCAACGAAAGGTACACATGAACTAGCCCAGAGGGAAATCAACAGAACCACATGTGAGGCTAGTAAGCAGAATATACACACCATAGGCACAGGTGAAAGTAAGAAACAACGCACCTGGGTCCTTGCAACAACAGTGTATACAAAATAAGTTTACGAAATGGACGGTATACCGGTAACCTCAAGTGTAAGAAGAAGAGAGAAAGAGTAATGATAGGCATGCTCAGAGACATGAATCAAAACTCAAACTAATCATACCAATCTTCATATGATCCATAATAAAGAACACATTCTGTAAGTAAAAAGCAAAGTCTACCTTACAGTCCGCCCGGCGCTCGCATACAACCGAGGAACAGCAAACAAGTGAATAACTAAACCCTCAGCATCCCATACTACCGGAAGCGTTCACAATCAGCAAACACAAACAAGGTGAAACCTCGAACCGGATGAATGATATGATGCAGGATATCTCAAGTGCCATGGTATCTCTTATTACCTCCTCCGGCGCCGCATCCGGCCCAGCAGGTAGCGTTCCATGGTAAGACACTGTCCCGCTATCCTCTACGTCCACCGTATACGCCCTCCCCGGCACACGCAGCCCGTAGCCGCCTGGCCCGGATCAGGGCAAGCCATGGAGGTCCCAACCCCATACTAAAACTCAGTATCAGAACATGTCGTCCGGAAGCAAGTCCGGTATCAAGATAGAGATCCAGTCTCGATATCAAGATAGAGACCCAGTCTCGAATATGCATGCCCAGACCCTGTCCAGGACTAAAAATAGTAGGAAAATATCTCAAAAAAAACCCCTCCCAAGGGTGCCCGGGAGTAACCGGGTCTAAATAGTAAAAAGTCATCTCAGGTGCTCGGTCCGATCGAGACTAAAAATCATCTCAAATAATAAGAAAACTCATCTAGCACTCCGGCCCTGCCGAGTCTAGCGATAATCATAAAACTGATGATTTTAAACATAATTTTACTTTCTTGCCCAAAAATCTCCACAAGTGAAATCAACCATTTCCAAATCATTTCCATCAAAAATGGGCCCCCCGGGCCATGCAAGGTTTAGAAAACAGTGCCAGTAGGCCCAAAGCCTTAACCACAGTAAAACACGGATAAAACCTCTTTATATGCATGGAAATGGTATGATCACACACAATAGCTGCCCCGCAGCTCACAATCAACCTATCGACCCTGCACAGGCCCACAGCTACTCAGCAAGCATAACCAGCCTAGAAGGATAATTCTATGCCCGGGACTCGCGGACATTCCCAAAATCCCACCTTCTATGTTCCAGAGTCAACAAGGCCTCACAGGACCACAAGGGTAAATAAAATATATCCGCAAATACTACAAGCAACGGAGGAATAAAAATAGGCGGACATGAATAAAGCGGTCGAGGTCTGTGGTACCAACCTAATAAACCAACCCAAGGATGCCCATTAATACAATTTTATTCTATATATGCGGAGTCTAGGGAAATTAAACCGTAACCTACCTGTCGTCCGACGACAAGCTGCTAGAACAACGATGTCCAAGCTCGAACCACTCCGAGAAAATCCAAAACTGAATCGGAATCGGATTTGGGCTTGAATAACTTGACGTAGATAATTGATTTACTTAATCAAATATATTTTTCCTCACAACAAAACCTCAACGTGAAGGAGTATTTTAAGAATGTGCATAGTGCTATATGAATTACTAGCTTAGTAGCATATGTAAAACTAGCTAGATATTGTAAAGAAAAGAATGGAAAGGAAAATTGAAGTGGATATACACATAGATTCCACATACAGCAATTCAAATGTTGCCAATAAACCTCACACTGCCACTCCATGACACGTGCTGCCTAACTCCCAAAGCTGCCACAATACGCTGATAATGCTTGCTGGCCACTCCCTCCACCTACACGTGGAGTGGAGGTGGCAATTGCAAGGCAACAAAACAATATTTTTATCCCGTTATTTAAATATTCGGGTATTGCATAAATTCGTGGTATAATAAATATAATTTTTGAATATACCATAATCATTAGAAAATCATTTCCAATAAAACCTACTATATTATAATAATAAATTTCAACATAATTAAATTTACTATCTCCGTTAAAATATTATGGAGTATAAAAACCTTATAAAATAAATACATATACAATTATATCGTAACAAAATATTTTCCATAAACCTTTAAAATATTTTGAAAAGGCAATACTAATATAGTTTTTACCAAAGGCACGATGCTAATAAAATTCTTAGGCCTATGCTCGTAATTCGCCAACGCACGATTTTGATACTCAAGAATTCTCTCGGGATCCTCCCTTATGTTTTATTACTGTTTCGGAACTGAAATGGCATTTTAAAACGTGAAGTCGAGGCTTAAATCGCGTTTAACCCGGCCCGGTTCGCGACCCGGTTCGCAACCCATTTTCTGCCAGACAGTCCGCGGTAAAACAGTCATAACTCTTTACTCCGAGATCGGTTGGACGTGAGGTTTTGTGCGTTAGAAACTAGACTCATAAACCTTCGATTTGGTATTTCGGGGGACTTCTAACTCTTTATATATTGGGAGAAAAGCCCTGATACATTTGACCCAAAGTTCAGAAAATTTGTTAAAGGTCTTACGATATCTTTTGTCGATTTGCTTGACTTCAAAACTTAAACGTGGAAATGACCGGAAGGGTCATTACAATTCTATAACCATTCTACTTTTTCCTCGTTTTTGTTCACTATGTTTATTTACTATAAATGCTGGGCTAGTGTGTTTGTTGTTACTTTCTTGTATATATTTATTGTCTAATAATTCTTGTATATGCATTTTAAATTCTGTTAGGTCCGTAAAATTGTATTTTAAAGGTTTTTGCATTATTATACTATTTTCATCTATTAGTTCAATTTTTATTTTTGTTTTATGTTTTTTCCATCCTTGTAAGGGATTGTCATTATATAGTAGTTCTAATTTATCTTGGAGTAGTTTTATCTTATTTATAGAAAATATGATTATTTCTATTTTATGGTTGCTTGGTGTTATATTTTCTAGTTTTTGGGTAATTTTCTCACTTCCTTTGATCCATGGTGTTGTTTTTCTTAATTTATTATTTACTCTTTTTGCTCCTACTCTTTGTCCACATGGGTAGTAAACCACCAATGTGTCTTTGTTATAGTATGTGGGAATAATTTATCTAAGAATGGCATTCCTAGCAATATATCTTTATTTGTAAATTCATAACTATATATTTCTCCTATGGTTAGTATTTTATCCCATATTTGTATTTTTAGATTCCTTGCTTTATGTGTTATCATACTTCCTTCATTGTTAAATCCCGTTACTACTAAGGGTGTTTTCAATTCTTCCCATTTATCTTCTGGTAGACAATTATGTTTACACATGTTAGCTTCTGCTCCTGTATCCATCATAGGTGTATAATATCTATTATAGTATCCTTCTATTATTATCTTGGCAAGTATATATATTTTTGTCATTTATTATGTTAACTTATTATTTTATCATATTAAGGTTCTTTTGATTACTACCTTTTTACTTTCACAACTTATTGTTAATTGCTTATCTTCTAGGTTATATGGTTTAACTTTTTCTAATCACTTTGCTCCTAGCATGATATTTTTATCTCCTTGATATATTTTGAAATTTATTAATATTGGTATTCCTCCAATAATTAATTCTTTTTCGGTTGTTTCTTCAATTTTTCTTAATGCTTTTGGTAATTCCGAACATTGTTGTTCATTTGTTATTATTTTTTTTCTGGTATTAATTCTCTTGCAATATAATTTTCTTGTTGTCCTGTATTTATTAATATTAAATATTTCCTTTGGTCCATTAATCCTGTTATGTAGTAATGATATGGTTTTATTTCTTCTATTAATTTTGGTGGAGTTACATAATTTATCCTTCTTGATGTACTCATTCTTGATGATGTTTCTGGTATTTCATTACTTGTTCGTTTTGACGTTTCTATTCTTTCCTTTACTATTTCTAAGTCTTCGTCGATGTCCATTTCTGCATAACTATAATCATTATTATCTATAACTGATACTATTCTTTCGAACGGATTTTCTATTTTAATTCTATTTATTTTATTTCTAGCTGTTATTTTATGTTTTGTTGTAAGGATATATAAGTTTTTACATCTTGCCGTAAATATCTTACTTCCTGGTGCTAGTTCTATTCCCGACATTTTCCAGTATAAAACTAATGATCTATCTATATTTTTATCATCTATTGCTACTGAATAATTTGCACTTATTATGAATTTAAATTTTTGGTATATTAGATTACCTTTTACTGCACTTATTACACTTTTTTCTATAGGTTGTATAATTCTATCATCCGCTAAGTATATTTCTATAGGGGTATCTATTCCTTCTCTAAAACATGCTTTTATTAGTATTTCTGTTCCTCCTAAATGTACGTATTTTATTGGATTTTTTGCTTTTATATCTTGTATTTCTTTATTTAGTACTTTTTTATTTAAGATTGGTATTCTAGCTTTACCTTTAATGTATTTACAATCTATTATATGTTCTCTTTGGCTTATTACATAATATTCTTCTTTTTGTCTTTTAAACCAATTTTTTATTGTTGGTACCTCTAATATTTTATCTATGCTTAGATCTAATTCTTTTCCCTTTATTTGTTCAAATATATTGGTGTCAAATATTATTTTTTGTTCTGAGGATTGTTCATCTTGGTGTTCTTCTTGTTGTATTATCCTTATATCTTTCTCAGTCATAATTTTCTTCTTCCGATTCTTCTATATTATTATTTATATCATTTTCGTTTTCGTTTTCTGATAATTCATTTTCTGATAATTCATATATACTGTCTTCACTTTCTAATTCATAATCTATATATTCCATTTGTGTATATTTATCATCTCCTATTATTATTTCGGTAATTTGTTTTTTCTTTGGATTTTTTGGTAATTTGCAATCTCTAGCTAAGTGTCCTAGTTTTCCACAATTGTAACAAGTACATTCCGTTAATTTTTTCTTTGTTTTATATGGTTTTTTATATTTGTAATTTTTTACATAATATCTTCTTCTTGGTTTTTTATACTTATATTTTGATTTATATGGTTTATATTTACTACTATATCTTTTTATTTTCTTATGTTTTTTATAATATTTATCTGTGCATCCGAATTGGGGTGTTGTTCTATCTTTACAACATGCTAAATTTCTTACTAATATTTTATCCATTTTAATATTTTCTTTGTATTTTTCACATAATTCCATAAACCAATTTTGTAAAAATTTTATTCGAGCTCCTAGGGTATCTACTAATTCTGCTTCATTCCAATTTTTTATTATTTTTGAACTAAAAGGTTCTGGTAATTTAGTAAAATATAATTTTTTTATTTCTTTACTTTTATCTGGATTATATGTTCCTTTGTAATAATAGTCTTTAAATGCACAAGTATATTCATCTAGATAGCACATATTACATATTGCTAATTTTGACATTAAATTTCTGTTTATAATTTTTTCTTTATTTTGTTCTTCTATTTCCGTCGTCATACTACCAAATTCATTTCTTATTGCTATTTCATATTTAAATAATATTTCCGTAGCTGTTGTGGCATCTGTTCCATCGTATTTTTTATCACTTCTTAATGTTGATAGACTTTCATTTGTTAAATTTTGTAACCATAATTTTACCGTTCCTATGAGTGTTCTTTCTATATATCCTGGTGTTTCAGCTATCGATATTTTATTGTCTATTAATTGTTTTGAGATATATCCTGTCCATAATTGAATCGTTTTATTTATATCTACTACACAATCTAGGTCTAAAAAATTATTTTGTTCAGTTATCTGCCTTGGTGTCCATTTCTTATTCAGCCTTTTTTCCCATAACGTTTTATTTCTATCATATGAATTATAGTCTGTCCTATAGTAGCTTGGATTTAATTGCTTTGGATTCTTTACTCCTGATGTACTTGGTTTATCATCAGTGCTCATATCTCCTGTATTTATTTCTGGATTTATTTTTGCTTTTTCCATTTTTTCTATTAGTTCGGTATATGTTTCACTTGTTTCCGAATAGTTTTCTCCTAGATCATTATCATTATCACTTTCTTCACTTATTTCGTCTACGCTTATTTTTGGTAGATTGTCTTGTTCTTCTTCTAATTGTAATTTAAATTTTTCTATTTCATTTGTCAATTTTAACTCTTGTTCCTCTTCTCTACGTTTTTCTTTTTCTTTTTGCTTACTTGCATATAATTGTTTTAGCACTTCTAATTCTTTTTCTAGTTCTATTATTTTAGTATTTTTTACTTCTTCTATTCGTTGTATTTTTTCTTTTGTTTGTTGTTGTATTTTTTCAATTTCTCGTTTCCTATCTATTTCTTCATTTTCTTTTGTTATTCTAACCATTGCGGTTAATTTATCTTCTAATTTTACCGTTTCTTTTTCTAACATTAAATTTAGATTATCTCCTATTTTTTTTATATCTTCTTCCTAAATTAGAAAATACTATTGTTATCTTTAATCCTTCCGGATTTACATATGTTTTTTCTTCTAATGCGAATTCTTCTTTATTCATTTATAAATTATGTTGGTATTTATATTCTAGACTGTCTATTCGTAATTGTAATTCTAATATAACTCTTCTTTGTGCTAATAGGGATTTATTGCAAGCTCCTGCAAATATATTAGTATTTAGTCTATTTTGTCTATGTTTTAATTCTTGTCTTTTTACTATAATCATTTCATTAAGCTTTTGTCTGTGTTTGTTATTGTTATTAGTCATTGTTTTTTTTAAGTATTTAATGTATTTATATTCTATTTTAGATATGGTATTAATTAACTTATTTAATTTGTCATTATCAGTTTTTGTAATACTGAGTTGTTTATACTCTGGGTATAAGCTCTTTAATTTTCTTTTCAATTTTCTTATCTTCTTACTAATAACTCCTATATGCTCTGATACCATTTTTGGAGTGCCAGTTTTTGTAATACTGAGTTGTTTATACTCCGGGTATAAGCTCTTTAATTTTCTTTTCGATTTTCTTATCTTCTTACTAATAACTCCTATATGCTCTGATACCATTTTTGGAGTAACAGTGCACAGTATGTGTGCGAAAGTATTTTTATTCATTATTTTTAATTTGAGTCTATCTTTGGATATGTATCTAATTCGTATGGCCAAAAATCTTCTATAGAATTAATGATTTTATCAAGTATAATTTGTTTAAAAATCTCTGTTAAGATTAACTGTTTTAATGATAGTGATTAATATTTTATCTTTAAAGAATATTTGGTATTTTGAGGGGTTACTTATTATTTTTAGGTCGTGGGTAGATTCATCCATTTTTGTAGTTGAGTCCATTATTTGCTGTTATTTTTATTTTTATGAGAAAGTTGCTTCATATAATTGTTTTCTTTTATATGTGATTCTTGAAGGTTTATTATATTATTTTTCATATATTTTAAAAATTCAGTATCTCATGTTTCTAAATAAATATCTAAATTTTGTCTTATTAGGTATATTTGGAAATCTATTAGTTCTTTGGTGTGTCTCCATTTTTCAAATGATTCTGTATTCATATTTTGATTAAATGCTTTTATTGATCCGAATATAAATCTAGTTCGTATAAATCTAAATCGTCTATGTCATCTAGTATAATTAGTTCTATCCATCTTTGTTTCATTTTTGCTGTTATCTCAAAAGTAACTAAAATATCGTAGATTTTTCTCCTAACATCGTTATTAAGTTGCTTAAGGATATATAATATGAATATTTTATAATTATTATTATCATCTATTAGGTACGTATTATTGCTCATTAAATTGATATTTATTCTTGTCATGTTTTTTACTAAACATATTCCCTCTAATCTCTTTGTTTATCATAAAGTTCATCATCTTTTAATAAGTTATTTTGAACAATCTCTTCTAGCCACTACCATGCTTTTCTTGCTTCAATCGTTTACCCTAACAGCGCCTCAACTCTGTCTACTCCCCTAAACGGCCTCCTTGCCTACCGGTTTCGACCTTAGGATGGCATAGTCTGGGCTTAACTACTCTCAGCAATATTTAGCCATGGCAAGCTTTCTTAAGATGTTCTTTATAACAGTACTAAAACATGATAAACAGTTATGATATAAAAGAGATTATAAGGAATATAAAAGTTTAGCTATACATGACTATGAATAAGTATACCTGATTTTTTAGCTCCTCTGGATGTTCCATAGCTTACTTAAAAGGTATATTTTATTTATGTAGATGGAGGGTTTACAAGTGAGGAATTGAGAGGTGAGGGATTTTTTCGCTGATGATCCGATCCTTCATCCTCTTACATCCTTTTATAGAAGGAAAAAACGATTCTTACTATTTACACATGACTCTTACTATTCACAGATGACCTTTCATGAACGACCTTTACTGTTCATGAATGACTTTTACTATTTATTTTACGACTTTTTATAATAAAACAAAAATTATACTGTTCCTATTTTTACATCTGTCCCTTATTTTATGACTTTTTTACAATACGGTACAGAAACTTAAATGACTGACAGGGACATCTATCTAATTGACAGGGACATCTATCTACTTATGGAAGACAAAACTTTACATTTTTTCAAATTTTACTTTTTCCTTTTGGCTTCTTTTTCTGCTTTCCACATGTCTTTTTCCGCATATCTTCATTTCTTTCCGCATTCCTTTCCGCATATCTTCATTCCAGCTGTACATCTGGTATCTCTGTCATATCTCCTCCATTGCATTTTGAACAACGATGATCTGGATATTTATGACTAATTACCGTGCAGTATCTTGTTAATAGATTTTGAGAAATAAATTCGTACTTCAATGCTCTTGTCGTCGGTTTCTCGTCTGGTCTAAGTAATGATAATATCCATTGTTGGACTTCTTCCATATTTGCTTCTCTTATATTTCTTGAATTTGAATAAATCATTAATTGATCTCTGGCGTAGTAGCTCCATATCGCGTTTCCATTTAAATAATTATCTGCTAGCTCTTGAATAATGGTTGAAATTCCAATAATTCGCTTGTTTGCATAAAAAATGGGTATTTCTATCATAGGTATTTCTGGTTGTATTATTATATCGTCTGGTAATATCATGTTTTTTGTCAATCCCAGTTTTACAACTTGGATCACTGGTTTTATCTCGTCATATAATATCTCTGCTGGTGCTGTATAGAATTTCACATAGAATAAATTTCCTTTTGTAACTCTTTTGTAGGTTAGAAATGCTTTATGTATTTTTGGTATTCCTTGTAGCTCTTCTCCGTCATATGTATATACTATACTGAGTAGTCCATAATGGTAACATGTTTTGACTAAGTTCGAATTTGTCTTTGGCTGTGCAATAAGTCTGTTATATCCTTGTAATTTTTGGGTTATGTAGTCTCGGGTTGAGTCTATGGTTGTAACTGATCTTGGGTTTAGGTTTAAATATGTCTGGATTTTGTATATGTTTTGTATGTAGTTTTGGGACAAATGGTTGTATATCTTTTTCTCTTGGTGAAAACTTGCTGCGTATGTATTTATTTGGGGTGGTACCATAACTGGTCTTTGTATTTTTTGAGTAAATGGGTTTGTGAACATTGTATTTAAATTGGTATTTTTGTATTGTGGTTTTGTAGGTTGTCCACTTGTACCTGCACTTGTACCTGCATTATTAGCAAATAAATTGTTTTGGGTTTTTCGGAGTTTCCCAACGTCTCCTTCTAGCTCCGGACGTTTATAGTCTTCCTGGGGACTGCTATCTTTAGCCTTAGACTTCAGATTAACTTCATTAGTCTTTAGCTTTTTTATCTCTTCATCCATACTATCCACTTTAGTACAAAGTGTAGTAATGGCTTTGAGTATCTTATCCATTGTATTATCTTCTGGCTCAGTTTGGGTACCTTTGTCTTGATAGGTAGTCTGCAATAACATTTTTGTCAGTCCTTATTACCTCAATTGTAAATGTAAAATTTTGTATATTTAATACAAGCCTTCTTATTTCCTTCGTTGTCACTGAGTCTGGTATTTTTCGCGTTATCCACCACTTTACTTGCGTATTATCTGTTCTTACAATAAATTTGTTATAAACAATATATGGCTCAAATGCTAACAAACATTTATATAATCCAAATAGTTCTTTTCTATTTATTTCCCATTTTAATTGTGGTTCCGTGTATGATCCCGAATAATATCTACAATGATGTTCAATTTCTTCATTATCATATCTATATTTGAGAATTCCTCCATAACTGTGATCACTAGAATCAGTTTCTACTATGTATGTAAATTGCCTTTTTTCATCCGGAAAATATAGTTTTGGTAGTTTTTTACACAAATTTTTAATCTTTTTTATATGCATTTTATCATTTTCGTCAAAATAGTATTCTACATCTTTCTTTAATTTTTTCTGCAGTGGTTTTAAGTTTTCTGCTAATTTAGGGATATATTCTCTTACTTGGTTAACTAATCCTAAAAATGATTGTAGCTTCTTTTTTGTGTCAAGTGTCTCATTTAAATTAATTATTTTCTGTACTATATGCGTTTGCATTTTTATTCCATTTTTATCTATTTGTATACCTAAGAATTCTATTTGATTTTTCATTATTTCTGCCTTCTTTTTACTTAAACTAATTCCTGATATTTCTATGATGTGTATAAATTTTTCTAGTAATTTTATATGTTCTTCCTCTGTCCTGGAATATAATAGTATATCATCTATATATATTATGCAATTTTCTAATTGGTTGAAGTAGCTGTCCATAAAATGTTGGTATCTACCTGGTGCGTTTTTATATCCAAAGGGTAATACATTCCATTCGTAAAATCCTTGTGGTACCGTAAATGCTGTTAGTTTCTTAGATTCATCTTCTAGTTTTAAATGGTAAAATCCTGATTTGCAGTCAAATTTACTAAAATAGTTATATCCTTGTATTTGTCTGATTTTTAGTATTTTATTTGGTATTGGATAATTATATGTTTTTGTTTTTGCATTTAAATTTCTATAATCTATAACCATTCTGCTTTTTCCTCGTTTTTGTTCACTATGTTTATTTACTATAAATGCTGGGCTAGTGTTGTAATGACCCTTTCGGTCATTTCCACGTTTAAGTTTTGAAGTCAAGCAAATCGACAAAAGATATCGTAAGACCTTTAACAAATTTTCTGAACTTTGGGTCAAATGTGTCAGGGCTTTTCTCCCAGTATATAAAGAGTTAGAAGTCCCCCGAAATACCAAATCGAAGGTCTACGAGTCTAGTTTCCAACGCATAAAACCTCACGTCCAACTGATCTCGGAGTAAAGAGTTATGACTATTTTACCGCGGACTGTCTGGCAGAAAATGGGTTGCGAACCGGGTCGCGAACCGGGTCGGGTTAAACGCAATTTAAGCCTCGACTTCACGTTTTAGAATGCCATTTCAGTTTCGAAATAGTGATAAAAAATAAGAGAGGATCCCGAGAGAATTTTTGAATATCGAAATCGTGCGTAGGCGAATTACGAGCCTAAACTTAAGAACTTTATTAGCATCGTGCGTGTATTTGAAATATTTATTTAAAATTTGAAATTGGTAAAAATTATATTATTATTTTCTTTCCAAAATATTTTAAAGGTTTATGAAAAATATATTTGATACGATATAAGTGTATACTTATTTATTTTATAAGGTTTTTATACTCCGTAATATTTTAACGGAGATAGTAAATTTAATTATGTTGAAAATTATTATTATAATATAGTGGGTTTTGTTGGAAATGATTTTCTATTAATTATGGTATATTTAAAGTATTATATTTATTTTATCACGAATTTACGCAATACCCGAATATATATATAACGGGATAAATATTATTATGGTGGCACCACCACTTCCACGTGGAAGTGGTGGAGAAGTGCAGCATGTATTTGCACTAACCTAAGACACCTAGATAGCCACTAACCTTTCCAATATGCTGCCACATGCCCATTTAGGATATTAATTACCTATTAAATTAATAGGTATATGGCCATTATAAATTGTCATTTGATAGCTTGGTAATGTTAACTGTAATGGTTACCCTTTTGCTGTTCGTTGGCAACCAATTTCTCTACAAACATTTGCACATTCTTAAATATTCTTTCACGTGAGAGGTTTTGTTGTGAGAAAAATATATTTGATAAAGTAAATCAATTATCTACGTCAAGTTGTTCCAGCCCAAATCCGATTCCGATCCCGATTTAGTTTTGGATTTTCTCGGAGTGGTTCGAGCTTGGACATCGTTGTTCTAGCAGCTTGTCGTCGGACGACAGGTAGGTTACGGTTTAATTTCCCTAGACTCCATATATATAAAATAAAAGTGTATTAATGGGCATCCTTGGGTTGGTTTATTAGGTTGGTACCACAGACCTTGACCGCTTTATTCATAACCGCCTACTTTTGTTCCTCCGTTGTTTGTAGTATTTGCCGGTATATTTTATTTACCCTTGTGGTCCTGTGAGGCCTTGTTGACTCTGGAACATAGAAGGTGGGATTTTGGGAATGTCCGCGAGTCCCGGGCATAGAATTATCCTTCTAGGCTGGTTATGCTTGCTGAGTAGCTGTGGGCCTGTGCAGGGTCGATAGGTTGATTGTGAGCTGCGGGCAGCTATTGTGTGTGATCATACCATTTCCATGCATATAAAGAGGTTTTATCCATGTTTTACAGTGGTTTTGGCTTCGGGCCCACTGGCACTGTTTTCTAAACCTTGCATGGCCCGGGGGGCCCGTTTTTGATGGAAATGATTTGGAAATGGTTGATTTCACTTGTGGAGATTTTTGGGCAAGAAAGTAAAATTATGTTTAAAATCATCAGTTTTATGATTATCGCTAGACTCGGCAGGGCCGGGGTGCTAGTTGAGTTTTCTTGTTACTTGAGATGATTTTTAGCCTCGGTCGGACCGAGCACCTGAGATGACTTTTTACTGTTTAGACCCGGCTACGCCCGGGCACCCTTGGAGGGGTTTTTGAGATATTTTCCTACTATTTTTAGTCCTGGACAGGGTCTGGGCATGCATATTCGAGATTGGGTCTCTATCTTGATATCGAGACTGGGTCTCTATCTTGATACATGTTCTGATACTGAGTTTTAGTATGGGGTCTGGGACCTCCATGGACCTTGCTATCCGGGCCAGGGGCTACGGGCTGCGTGTGCCGGAAGAGGGGTATACGGTGGAGTAGAGGTATACGGGCAGAGTCCTTCCATGGAACCTACCTGCTGGGCCGGATCGGCGCCGGAGGAGGTACATACAGAGATACTATGGCACTTGAGATCTTCATGCATCATATCATTCATGGTTCGAGGTTCCACCCTTGTTTGTTGTTTGCTGTTTGTACGCTCCGGTAGTATGGGATGCCGGAGGGTTTGTTTTCACTTGTTTGTGTTCCTCGGTTGTATGGGCGGCCGAGGGACTGTAGGTAGACTTTTGCTTTTTACTTATAGCATTGTTCTCTATTATGGATAAGTATGAGATTGGTATGATTAGTTGAGTTGATTCTTGTCTCTGAGCATGCTTATTATTACTCTTCCTCTCTTCTTCTTACACTTGAGGTTACCGGTATACCGTCCATTTTGTAAACTTATTTTGTATACACTGTTGTTGCAAGGACCCCAGGTGCGTTGTTCTTACTTCCACCTACGTCTATGATGTGTATATTCTTCTTACTAGCCTCATATGTGGTTCTGTTGATTTCCCTCTGGGCTAGTTCCTGTGTATCTTTCGTTGATTTCTGTGACTACTTGCTTCTATTCTGTCTATTACTACGCTTTTATCTTATATGTGCCCAGTCGGCCTATGATACCTACTGGGTACCTTATGCTTCGCATTTGGTGCTCACCCCTACCCCCTGCATCTTTGGGTGCAGATCCTAGCGTGGGCCATCGCCGTTAGACCGCTGTGATTCGTGCTTGGAGATCTGTTGGAGACTACTTCAGGCTGAGGGTGAGCTCTTGGCGATCGGAGCTTAGCTTTAGTTTATCTTTTGCTTCATGTACTCTATTACCATTCAGAGACATCTGTATATATTCTTTTGGTTTATTTGCACTCCATGAATGTAGTTGGGCTCTGTACTATGATACCAGGTCTTGGGGTTTGGTTTAGTTTCCGCATATGTACATATATTTATATCCTTGTTATCTATTTTATTCGTCTTGTTCCCTTATTTGCTAGATAGTAGCCCATTACTAATTGTTCTGGGCTACAGGGATTGGTTCACCTACCGGGGGTTGTAGGTGCCATCATGACCGAGAAATCGGGTCGTGACAAGTGTGTTTGCTGTTACTTTCTTGTATGTATTTATTGTCTAATAATTCTTGTATATGCATTTTAAATTCTGTTAGGTCCGTAAAATTGTATTTTAAAGGTTTTTGTATTATTATACTATTTTCATCTATTAGTTCAATTTTTATTTTTGTTTTATGTTTTTCCCATCCTTGTAAGGGATTGTCATTATATAGTAGTTCTAATTTATCTTGGAGTAGTTTTATCTTATTTATAGAAAATATGATTATTTCTATTTTATGGTTGCTTGGTGTTATATTTTCTAGTTTTTGGGTAATTTTTCTCACTTCCTTTGATCCATGGTGTTGTTTTTCTTAATTTATTATTTACTCTTTTTGCTCCTACTCTTTGTCCACATGGGGTAGTAAACCACCAATGTGTCTTTGTTATAGTATGTGGGAATAATTTATCTAAGAATGGCATTCCTAGCAATATATCTTTATTTGTAAATTCATAACTATATATTTCTCCTATGGTTAGTATTTTATCCCATATTTGTATTTTTAGATTCCTTGCTTTTTGTGTTATCATACTTCCTTCATTGTTAAATCCCGTTACTACTAAGGGTGTTTTCAATTCTTCCCATTTATCTTCTGGTAGACAATTATGTTTACACATGTTAGCTTCTGCTCCTGTATCCATCATAGGTGTATAATATCTATTATAGTATCCTTCTACTATTATCTTGGCAAGTATATATATTTTTGTCATTTATTATGTTAACTTATTATTTTATCATATTAAGGTTCTTTTGATTACTACCTTTTTACTTTCATAACTTATTGTTAATTGCTTATCTTCTAGGTTATATGGTTTAACTTTTTCTAACCACTTTGCTCCTAGCGTGATATTTTTATCTCCTTGATATATTTTGAAATGGTATCAGAGCATATAGGAGATATTACTAATAACTCCAATATGCTCTGATACTATTTTTGGAGTGTCAGTGCGCGGTATGTGTGCGGAAGTATTTTTATTCATTATTTTTAATTTGAGTCTATCTTTGGATATGTATCTAATTCGTATGGCCAAAAATCTTCTGTAGAATTAATGATTTTATCAAGTATAATTTGTTGTAAATCTCTGTTAAGATTAACTGTTTTAATGATAGTGATTAATATTTTATCTTTAAAGAATATTTGGTTGTCACGACCTGATTTCTCGGTCATGATGGCGCCTACAACCCCCAGTAGGCGAACCAATTCCCGTAGCCCATAACGGTTAGTAATGGGCTACTATCTAGCAAAAAGGGAACAAGACGAATAAAATAGATAACAGGGATATAAATATATACATATGCGGAAACTAAACCAAACCCCAAGACCTGGTATCATAGTACAGAGCCAAAACTACATACATGGAGTGAAAACTATCCAAAAGAATATATACAGATATCTCTGAATGGTAATAGAGTACATAAAGCAAAAGATAAACTAAAGCTAAGCTCCGATCGCCAAGAGCTCACCCTCAGCCTGAAGTAGTCTTCAACAGATCTCCAAGCACGAATCACAGCGGTCTAACGGCGATAGCCCACGCTAGGATCTGCACCCAAAGATGCAGGGGGTAGGGGTAAGCACCAAATGCGAAGCATAAGGTACCCAGTAGGTATCATAGGCCGACTGGGCACATATAAGATAAAAGAGCAGTAATAGACAGAATAGAAGCAATCAGTCACAGAAATCAACGAAAGGTACACAGGAACTAGCCCAGAGGAAAACCAACAGAACCACATATGAGGCTAGTAAGCAGAATATACACACCAAAGGCACAGGTGAAAGTAAGAAATAACGCACCTGGGGTCCTTGCAATAACAGTGTATATAAAATAAGTTTACGAAATGGATGGTATACCGGTAACCTCAAGTGTAAGAAGAAGAGAGAAAGAGTAATAATAGGCATGCTCAGAGACATGAATCAACTCAACTAATCATACCAATCTCATACTTATCCATAATAGAGAAGAATTCTGTAAGTAAAAAGCAAAAGTCTACCTACAGTCCCTCGGCCGCCCATACAACCGAGGAACACAAACAAGTGAAAACAAACCCTCCGGCATCCCATACTACCGGAGCGTATAATCAGCAAACAGCAAACAAGGGTGGAACCTCGAACCATGAATGATATGATGCATGAAGATCTCAAGTGCCATAGTATCTCTGTATGTACCTCCTCCGGCGCCGATCCGGCCCAGCAGGTAGGTTCCATGGAAGGACTCTGCCCGTATACCTCTACTCC
>QJPP01003051.1:0-189017 GCA_003996215.1 Jaltomata sinuosa
TCAAATCCCACAGAGAATATGGTGATGATTAAGACTTTAGTGAAGTATGTGACTAGTTGTCAATCGTTTCCAGTAACTAAAAGGGGGGGTTTTGTAATCAAATTGTAAACAAAACAATAATAAACGTAGGAGGTTAAATCAGTATGAGAGAATGCAAACTAGGGACGTGGTTACCATGGCGTTGTAACAATGTCGATTCTAGGCTTAACCGGGTTCTTTCTATATGAATGTCACGATGTGATTGCGTCAATTGTATCGTCTAAACGTCTCTCGACCAAATAAACAAATTTCCTTTTATCTTCTCTCGATCTCAAAAAGATGTGCTTTTTAGCTCTCAATCCTAACATCAAGTAGCTTAATCCAGTTACGGCATTAATCTTTAAGACGAGAGTTGGTAGTCTCGAATCCTTGTTGTTAATCAAGTTTCCCGGTTTTAATCTCTTTCTCAAGCAAATTAAACCTAGGCATGTTCTAATGTTTTCAACCCACTAGAAAACGTGACATAATGTATGATTAACAACGTGACAATACATAAATCGAACCCAATGCTCCTCGGAATCTATATTGCTACGTTTGCCATGGCTCCCACAACCCTAGTTGCGGGAGTTTTAGTTAATCATGCTATAAAGAAAAGAGAAGAGAATTGAATTCATAATAAGGAGAAGAAGTTCTTACAATATAATGAAAACCAATCTTCAATAATCCAAAAACAAGAAAAACCAAGAACTCACGAACACGAATTCAAGAATCCGAAAACGTGTTGTTGCTCTCAAAAATTGACTAAAAACTATTCTAAAACTATTGGGTGTATTCTAATTACATAAACCTATCATAGGGTATTTATAGGAGTCAAAGAAACCAAATCCAAAACGGGCTAGGAGTCCCCAAAACGCGGGTCGCCGCCTCACGCCACTGCCTAAGCTTGACGGTCAGGCTGACGGACCGTCAAGGCAGTGACGGACCGTCGCCTGGACCGTCACTGCTAGGCAGTGGTGTCGCCTCCTTTGCTGCCTCCACGCGACGGTCTATGTGACGGACCGTCACACATGTGACGGACCGTCACTCAACCCGTCACCCTTAGGCAGAACTTCGTTTTTCTCGTATTTTCTTCCGTTTTCGTGTTTGCTTCCATTTCCTACAAATACAACATAAAAACATCAAAAACAACAATGGTTGCTTGAAAACGTACGATTGTTCTTAGTAAAAAAGGAGTCGAAAGTGACGTAAATTAGCGTCACATCAACACCCTCAACTTAAAACGTTCGCTTGTCCTCAAGCAACATAACATAGAACAATAATACGACTCAACTAAGAACACGAACTCATGTCTATAGCACTTCATGGTCATTCAAAACTTATTCAATTAAATCAAGCTCCCTCGTAGCACACGTATGTATGAAACACTAACTTGCAAGGATCCAAACATGTCACTCCGATATGATAGAATATTATGCATACACATATGCAGCTATCCTAACAATCAATAGACAATATAGACATCTTGGTGCCCTCACCACAAAGAAATCCCACACACAAGATTTTGGACTAGGTAAGCGCTCACACTCACAAACGATTTCAAACAATGCACATGCGATACCATAGGCTTGCCCTTACTATTCTATTTCGGTTCTTCAGAAAGCTACTCAGGATCACTACAGGACTTGTTTCGGCTTGTAATGAGGCTTCGGGTGCAGGTATGATACATTTAGGGGTTAGTGACTAAGCCCTCCTTGGAACCATTTACATCTTATCACCACATAACTTCACTTTATCCATCCTTATTCAAATATATAACCCAACAAGGTTGGGGTCGAATCCCACAGAGAATATGGTGATGATTAAGACTTTAGTGAAGTATGTGACTAGTTGTCAATCGTTTCCAGTAACTAAAAGGGGGGGTTTTGTAATCAAATTGTAAACAAAACAATAATAAACGTAGGAGGTTAAATCAGTATGAGAGAATGCGAACTAGGGACGTGGTTACCATGGCGTTGTAACAATGTCGATTCTAGGCTTAACCGGGTTCTTTCTATATGAATGTCACGATGTGATTGCGTCAATTGTATCGTCTAAACGTCTCTCGACCAAATAAACAAATTTCCTTTTATCTTCTCTCGATCTCAAAAAGATGTGCTTTTTAGCTCTCAATCCTAACATCAAGTAGATTAATCCAGTTACGGCATTAATCTTTAAGACGAGAGTTGGTAGTCTCGAATCCTTGTTGTTAATCAAGTTTCCCGGTTTTAATCTCTTTCTCAAGCAAATTAAACCTAGGCATGTTCTAATGTTTGCAACCCACTAGAAAACGTGACATAATGTATGATTAACAACGTGACAATACATAAATCGAACCCAACGCTACCCGGAATCTATATTGCTACGTTTGCCATGGCTCCCACAACCCTAGTTGCGGGAGTTTTAGTTAATCATGCTATAAAGAAAAGAGAAGATAATTGAATTCATAATAAGGAGAAGAAGTTCTTACAATATAATGAAAACCAATCTTCAATAATCCAATAACAAGAAAAACCAAGAACTCACGAACACGAATTCAAGAATCCGAAAACGTGTTGTTGCTCTCAAAAATTGACTAACAACTATTCTAAAACTATTGGGTGTCTTCTAATTACATAAACCTATCATAGGGTATTTATAGGAGTCAAAGAAACCAAATCCAAAACGGGCTAGGAATTCCCAAAACGCGGGTCGCCGCCTCACGCCACTGCCTAAGCTTGACGGTCAGGCTGACGGACCGTCAAGGCAGTGACGGACCGTCGCCTGGACCGTCACTGCTAGGCAGTGGTGTCGCCTCCTTTGCTGCCTCCACGCGACGGTCTATGTGACGGACCGTCACACATGTGACGGACCGTCACTCAAACCGTCACCCTTAGGCAGAACTTCGTTTTTCTCGTATTTTCTTCCGTTTTCGTGTTTGCTTCCATTTCCTACAAATACAACATAAAAACATCAAAAACAACAATGGTTGCTTGAAAACGTACGATTGTTCTTAGTAAAAAGGAGTCGAAAGTGACGTAAATTAGCGTCACATCACAGAGGTGTCATCAGAAGCTCATGCTTTCTGAATATATTCCCTTGTCATTGGCACTAATCGCGTGACCTGACAAAATCTTGGGCATCTTGATAGATAGTGGGCCAATAGTACCCACTCTAAGAGATTTTCTGTGCTATCTAGATAGCACCATGTTGTTCTCTAAAAGAAGAGGAATGACATGCCTCCAGAATATACATCATCTCAATAGAACTTCCTCACCTCATATAGAAACTTCCTTTTCTGGTGGAAGTTCAAGTCTTTAGGCATCATATCACTTGCCAGAAAGTTTACAAAATTAGCAAACCATGGAAGATCTTGAGAAGATGCTAAGACATACTCATCAGGAAACACCTCATTAATTTCAAGTTTGCACTTTGGTCTCCCTTCCTACTCTAGCCTTGATAAATAATCTGCAACCTAATTTTCAGTCCCTTTCCGGCCTTTCACCTCAAAATCTAACTCTTGCAACAAGAGTACCCATCTAATCTGCCTAGGCTCTGCATCTTTCTTTTCCATGAGAGACCGGATTTCTACATGGTCAATATGAACAACAATCTTGGTACCTAACAAATAAGCTCTGAACTTCTCAAAAGCATAAACCACATCCAGCCGCTCCTGCTCTATTACAGTGTAGTTCCTTTGGGCCATCTTTAATAATTTTCTAGCATAATCGATAGGATAAAATATCTTCTCCTTGTGTTGTCCAAGAACAACACCTAAGGCCAACCACTAGCATCACACATTACCTCAAATTGCTGGGACCAATCTGGTGCAATAATAATGGGTGCAGAGATGAGCTTTTCCTTCAGGCATTCAATTGCCTTCAAACATGCATCATCAAAAATTAACTTTGTGCCCTTTTCCAACAATTTGTATAAGGAATTTTCAATCTTCAAAAAATCTTTAATAAAATGCCAGTAGAAACCAGCATGCCCAGAAAATTACGAACACCCTTCACTGAAATTGGAGGAGGTAACTTGGAAATGACTTCAATCTTTGTTTTATCTACCTCTATTCCTCTTTCAGATTTTATGGCCCAACACAATCCCTTCTTTCACCATGAAATGGCACTTCTGCCATTCACCACAAGGTTAGTTTCTTCACACCGTCTCAACACTTTTGACAAGTGATCAATACAAGCTTCAAAAGAGTCACCAATAATTGAGAAGCCATACATAAAGATCTCGATTATGTCTTTCACCATGTCAAAAAGATGGATATCATGCACCTCTAAGAAGTAGCAGTGCATTATACAAACCAAACGACATCCGCTTAAATGCGAAAGTATCATATGGACAAGTGAAGGTGGTATTTTATTGATCTTATGGAGCAATTAAAATTTGATTATAACCTGAGTAACCATCAAGAAAAAAATACCACTATCTACCTGCAAGTCTATCAAGCATCTGATCCATGAACGACATAGGGAGGTGGTCCTTCTTGGTCCAAAAGTTCAACTTTCTGTAATTCATACACACTCTCCATCCTGTGACTGTATGCATGGGAATCAGCTCATTCTTTCTATTAGGGACAACAGTCATACCTTCTTTCTTTGGCACACACTAAACTGGACTCACTCATTTTCTGTCAGCCATAGGAAATACTACACAGGTGTCCAACCACTTGATGATTTCTTTCTTTACCACTTATTGCATTGGCAGATTCAACCCCCTTTGGTGTTTAATGCTAGAAATGCAATCCTCATCTGGCTGAGTTTTGTGAAAGCAAATACCTAGAGGAATCCTAATAATGTCAGCCATGATCCACCCAATGTCTCTCTTGTACATTCGCAAAATAGACATTAAAGCTTCTACTTGGGACTCAAGTAAGCTAGCTAAAACAATTACAGGAAAAGTGTCATGAGGCCTCAAAAATACATACTGCAAGTGTGCTGGAAGAGGCTTGAGCTCAAGAACTGGAGGCTCCTCAATGGAAGGCTTGGCTAGAGAAGTCTCATGATTTTTCAAGTCCAAATCCAACTTTTTATGGGCATAAGAATATGAACCTTGACCATACAATGCATTAACCGTCTCTTCGTAATCATCCATGTCCTCAACACCTTGACCATACAATGCATTAACCATCTCTTTGTAATCATCCATGTCCTCAACATCTAAATTCATAATCACGACTACCAAAGTCTTAATGGTGAATTTATTTTCAACTGACACATCAACCACATCATCAATAGTGTTAATCACGGAGATGACACTCATATCTTTGGGCTGCTTCATAGACTTACCAACATTGAAAACCACCTCATCACCATTAAGCCTGAACCACAGCTTACCACATTCTACATCAACCAATGCTCTTCCAGTAGCCAAGAATGGTCTCCCCAAGATAATGGGAACCTCAAAATCTACCTTGCAGTCCAGGATCATAATGTCCGCTGGAATGATGAAATCAACAACCTTGACTAGCATGTCATATAATATCATAACCGGATTCTTAACAATGTGATCTGCCATCAATAGCTGCATAGTAGTCGGTCTGGGGGATTCTAAGCCCAACTTTCGATAAATAGTAAGAGACATAAGATTAATGCTTACACCAAGATCATAGAGAGCCCTAGAAAAATTATAGGCCCTAATGGTATATGAAATGGTGAATGCTCCAGGGTTTTCCTTTTTCTCAACCAATGATTATGAAGCAATGGCACTACAATGGTGTAAGTTATCCGCTGGCTCAAAACTCAATGTTCTCTTTTTCATCACAAAGTCTTTCATGAACTTGGCATAACCTGGAATCTACTCTAGGGCCTCAACTAGTGGAATGTTCACGGATATCTACTTCAACATAAAAATAAACTTGTGAAACTTGCCATCCTCGACTTTCTTTATCAGCCTTTGGAGAAATGGCGGAGGTGGTCTAGGAATTAGCACCAACACTTTAGGAATCCTCTGATCCTTCCCTTTTTCTTGAGGATCTTTTGCTGCATCAATTGAAGCTTTTTTGGTTTCATCATTCTCAACCTCAATAGCTACTAGTCTATCACTATTGGTAGTGTCTTTCTCCTCTCATGCCTCATTCATTATCACCCAGGACTTCAAGGGTGCCTTTTTTTTCGGTTGCTCATCTTCTACATGCTTATATTTCTCCCTTAATATTATTTTACCACTCCATTTAGTAACTGCCATGCATTAACCATTATTTTTTGGATTGGATAATGTATCACTTGGCAGTATACCTCTCTATCACAGATTTGCAGCTATAGAAATTTGACTAAACTGCTGCTTAAGATGTTTTATGGCAGTGGAATAGGAAGTAACCACCTGATTCATGTTAGATAGTTCACCATGCATTTCTTTGATCCCAGCCATAGTGGATTAGGATTTAGCCAACAACTTTTTTAGCATCTCTTCAATTCTCGATCTCGTAGGTTCATTAGCTAACAACTGATTATCTCTAGATCTTGATGACACATATGCACCACTTCTATTATTTCTGTAGCTATATTTATCTCTCTAATTCCCTTGATCTCCATCGTGCCTTTCATAATTATTGTCTCTGTAGTTGTTTTGACCTTGATTTCCTTCCTGACGCCAAGAGTATTGTCTAGACCCTTGAGCATTAGGACGAGAACCCACCGCCTGATTATCTAGAAAATTTGCCTTCTCCTCTGAGTCTAAATAGTACTCTTCTAGTTGTAGTGCTCTGCCTTGTGAATCCACACCATTAACTTTCTAAATATCTTACTTAGCAATGAACTTTGTGAACACATCGAGTTATGTTTTCATGTGTGCCATCTTTTGGTCCCATGCTACTTTCTTTGCTAAATCTATTGCAGACTTTCCAATGCAGTACCTTGTACCAACCACTTTAGCATCTCGTGTGTGCCATTCTATGTTCATTTTAGTCAACCAGTCAAGTAGTACTGTAGCTTGAGCATAAGTATCCAGCATCATGGCACCCACCCCCAATAATATTATCAGCCACATACTTGTTCACCAAATCTAATATTCTATAGAAGCTCTGGAGTAGCATATGATTAGGTAGACTATGTTTTGGGCACTGCTTAATCTTCTTTTTGAACCTCAACCAAGCTTCATACAATGCTTATCTAGGGAACTGCCTGAAATTAGTGATCTCATCCTTCAATTTTAGCATCCGGGATGGTAGAAAGAATCTTTCTAGAAAAACCTTTGTCATCTTGACCCATGTGGCAATCAATTTATCTGGCAACTCTTTTAACCAAGTATTAGCTTCCCCAATTAGAGAGAATGGGAAAAGTCTGAGTTTGATAGCCTTTTGAGAAATACCCAGCAGCCTGTATGCCTCTCATACTCCTATGAAATTCAGGAGATGTTGGTTTGGATCATCAGTTGCTAGGCCTCCAAATGTTCTTTTTATCCGAAGCAGATTCAACGTGGTGCTAGTGACATCAAATTTTGCATTAGAACTAAGTGGGGGCAACACGATTGCACCTATAAACCCTTCTTGCTCCATGTTGTCATCATAGCCAGCTTCAGCTTCTACCCAAGCATGTCATACAAGATTCACTTTTTGTTGTTGATGGGCAGCAACAACACAAGCAAGGGAAAGCTAACATTGATTTTTAGCTTCTACGTGAACAATATCATCTCTCGATATATCAGCTGCAAGGGTTTTTTGAACATTATCAGCCAAGGCCATAGCAACAGCTTTTGCACCTAGCCTCCATGCCTCAGCTTTTCTTTGTGCTTATTGTTCTATCTCCCTTAAAGAAAACAAAAATAACAAATTAGAATAAAATAAGAAATAAGGACTACAAGTAAAAAATTGTACTAAATACAAATTCTAAACCGTATTCCCCAACAATGGCGCCAAAATTTGGTACATCCAAATTTCAGATATAAAGTGGTTGGTGTCAAATATAAAATCCAATTGTGAGTTGGGGCCAAATCCCACTGAGAATATGTTAAAACATTGTCAGTAGTTAAATCTCAACTTGGTTGTCGTCATTTCAAGAGGGGGGTGGGGGGTTGCATAAAAAGTATATAATTATTTTCAAGTTAGTGATTGGTTGTATTCAAATGATGAGAAGTAACTAGGACTGTTTCCCCATGATTTTATAACTTAGTAGGTATATACAATAAGTGTTCTATCCAGGTGATATACATGTATAATGATACTTTATGGTTCTACTGAAGTCTGGTCAGTCCATTCAGAAAAATTTCACTTGATCTCTGGCCAGTCTCCCAAGTGTCGAATTGCTAAACTTCATTAATTATTTTAGATTGATTATCTCTGGTTGGTCTCAAATTATTAGATGGGAGTTGGTTGCCTCAAATATATGTTGTTAATTTTTTTCCCTAACTTATTACCTCCTTGGTCTGACAAGTAAAGGTTAATGGAAGGTTCTAACACTATACACCTTTAAAAAGCAGTTAAAATAAAGAGACTAACAATACATGTAAGAACACCATTCAAGAATCACTAATTGTTTAACCTATAATTATTAGTTCATCATGGTTCACACAACCCTAGTTATAGTATTTAGCTACTCATAATTAAAATAATCACAGAATAATTCATAAGAAGTAACTTACTCCTATTAACCATGAAAATCCAAGAACAATAGCCAAAACACTCTTCAAGAATCCAGAACAAAGAAAGAACTTCGTATTAATCCTCAAAGTACTATAAAACAATATCAACAATATCGAGTATAGTCATTTATAATGAGTAACGGGTAAAAAAACTCTAAATAAAGTGTTTATAGACATAAAAAATCAAATCTTAAACAAACTAGAAAAGCTAACGATGACACATCTCACGGTTTGCCTCATGGCCCGTTGGATACTTCATGATTCATTAAGGTGAATCATGGGCTTCTCTTCAACTTTTTAATAAATTTATGCCTCGATCTCATGGTTTAGTTCTATGTCCCATGGCACATCTCACGATCTATTAGAAGCACTTGTCAGCTGAGATTTAGGTTATATAGTTCTCTAGAACAAACTCACGACTTAGAGTTAATGACTCGTGGAACATCCCATGGTCCATCAAAGGAATCTATAGGGTGCTAAGTTCTTTCACTCTTCTCTGGAAAGATCTCACGGCTTGTGGAGCACTTCACGGCTCATAGAGCACTAGTTTTCATCAGAAATCATAACTTTTATATCCAAAGTTAGTTTCCAGCACATGTAGCAAATGAACGTCATATCTAATAAAAACACATTTAAGAACTCCCAAAATTCTTAGTTTTAAGACTCGAAAGTACTGTGAAATCCTAGCACATCACCCATACCTGTTGCTAAGGCCCCTATATGAGGTTGAGGCAAGGATCGAGGTTGTAGTAGAGGTAAAGCACATATTGCTACACTAGCTTGAGATTGTGCGAGGGAAATTTCCACCAATCTAAAGATTGAGGTTGAGGATATGGCTTATCAGCCCAAGGATTTAGGGCCAACTCAAGTGCCACAAGGTTTTGTAGCTACTTCGATACTCTGGGATACTATGATTTAGTTTTTGATATTCTTGGAGGGTATGGCTTAGATAATATTCTTACTTATTATGCTTGATTGTTTTTAGACCAGATATGGGGTTTAGATTCTAAGTCAAGTACCAATTCAGGGATTTCAAACAGCCAGGGCATAGCTAGGTGACACTGTGCTCCTTGCATGGATGCATTGACAATACCACTTGTTGCTCCACCGATTATGGCTATGCTAGCAATGTCATTTGAGGAGCAAAACATGTTCGATCATTATTAGGATAGGTCCTCCCCATTTCACTGGTTCTCCAGAGGAAAATGTGTATGAGTCTTTGGTTAGTTATCATAAGAGGTTGCATAACCTTAGTTTAGTTGAGTCACATAGTTTTAATTATACTACTTGCCATATGGAAGGGCCGGCTAAGCGATAGTGGAGTTCTTATCTTGATTGCAGGACAGTTGGGTCACTTTTTATGACTTGGACATAATTTTATGAGGGCTTCATGGGGAAGTATATGCCTTTCAATATGAGAGAGAGTCGGAGGGACCATTTTGATGATCTCAAGTAGGGTACTATGACTATTACTAAGTACCAGACCAGTTTACATGCCTTGACATGTCATACATTGATGAGTTTATCTATAAAGGAGGAGTGGATCAGCAGGCTTGTGAAAGGGTTGATTACTCCACTCTATTTGGCTATCAAGAATTTGGTAACTATCGAGGCCATGCTTCAACAGGTGATTGATCATGCCAATAGTATTGAGAAGATTCATTGTCATGCCTATGGAGGCATTGATAAGAGGGTTTGCAGATATGGTAGTTTCAGTGGTTCATCATCTTGGGGTAGTGACTTCTCAGGTAGAGGTTATCATTATTAGACTAGAAGTCATATTCATGCACCACTATAAACTTTCAATGAGGGGTACTCCAGATATACTAGTCAGGGTAACTAGAGTTCAGGACAAATGTCTAGAGGTTCTCATTTTGGATTCTCAGGTTGAGGTGGATGTTCTAGTTCATCTGGACAATCTTATCAACCTATGTCTTGTGAGGGATGCTATGAGTGTAGAGGGTTGGGTCATATTGCTAGTGGTGACCTAGGTAGGTAGACTAGAGATCGAGGCTTTAGATATAGTTATTACCTGTACTATTTTAGTTTGCCATCGGCTGGCTTTACTGTTATTTGATGTAGGATCTACTATTTCTTATGTATCTGCCAAGTTTGATATGCTCCTGGATATGATATATGATTCCCTGGCAATACCTATATGTGTATCTACCCCAGGTAATTCATTAGTAGTAGGTTAAGTGTATCAATCTAGTGTTTTGACCTTATTGGGGTATGCTACGTGGGTGGATCTCATTATCATATGGTGGATTTCAATGCAATGTCATGTATGGATTGGATGTCTCCTTATCAGGCTACTTGGATTGCCATGCCAAGACTGTTGCTTTAGTTATGCCAAGTATTCCTTGTTTGGTGTGGAAGGGTACAGTCAGTCGTGCCCCTAAAAAGGTGATATCATTTCTAAGAGCAAAAAAGATGGTAGATAAAAGATGTTTGGCTGACTTAGAACCTATTCGGGATACTAATACTAACATTTCTCACTTGAGTTAGTTCATGTGGTTATTGAGTTTGCGATGTTTTTTCTGAAAAAATTGCTAGGTATTCCACCAGATCACAACATTGATTTTGGCATTGATCTAGAGCCGGGAATTTAGCCCATTTCCATTATTCCTTATATTATGACACTAGTTGAATTAAAGAAATTGAAGGAGCAGTTGCAAGATATGTTGAGTAAGGGGTTTATTGGACCTAGTGTTTCCCCTTGGGGTGCTTCTATCTTATTTATGAAGAATAAAGATGGCACTATGTGAATATGTATTAATTATCCGAAGTTAAACAAGCTGACTATCAAGAATAAGTATCTGATATTGCGCATTAATGATTTGTTTAATCAGCTTCAGGGTGCATCAGTATTCTCGAAGATTAACTTGAGATAGGGATACTACCAGTTGAAGATTAGGGCTTCATATATTCATATGACTACTTTCAGAACTGATATGGACATTACAAGTTTTTTGGCATGTGTTTTAGGTTGACTAATGCTTCACCAAGATTAATGGAGTTGATGAATGAGGTGTTTTGACCCTATTTGGAGTTATTTGTCATTATATTCATTGATGATATTTTTATCTACTATAGGAGTAGAGAGGAGCACGAGCAACACCTGAGGATTGTGCTCTAAACCTTGAAGGATAAGCAATTGTATGCAAAATTCTCCAAGTGTGAGTTTTGGCTTGAGTCTCTAACAGTCTTAGGGCACGTGGTGTCCAAGGATGAGATTATGGAGAATTTGAAGAAGATTGAAGTAGTTTGGAATTGGGCTAGGCCCACTTCACCTACCGATATAGGGAGCTTTGTTAGGTTAGTTGGTTAGTACAAATGATTTGTGGAAGGTTTTCTTCGATCACATCTCCTTTGACTAAGTTTACTCAAAAGAATGTGGCTTTCTAGTGGTCCGATAAGTGTGAGGTGAGTTTTCAAAAGCTCAAATCTTTGTTAACTTTGGCTTTGATTTTGACATTACCGGTAGAGGAAGGGGGCTTTACCGTGTATTTTGATGCTTTAAGGATTTTCCTTGGATGTGTGTTGATGTAGCGAGGCAAGGTTATTGCATATGCTTCTAGGCAACTGAAGATTCAAGAGAAGAATAACCCCATTCATGATTTGAAGTTGGCAGTAGTAGTCTTTGTACTAAATATTTAGAGGCATTACCTTTATAGCGTTCATTGTGAGATCTTTGCAGATCATCGAATCCTACAGTACATCTTTGACCAGAAGGATCTCAATTTTAGGCAGCGTAGATAGTTGGAGTTGCTTAAGGACTATGATATGATGAGTTTTTATCACCTGGGCAAGGCCAATATAGTGGTAAATCCCTTGAGCAAAAAGGCAGTGAGCATGGGTAGTCTTGCATTGTTACTAGCTTAGGATCATCCCTTGGCTTTGGACATTCAGTCCTTAGCCAACTGATTTGCGAGATTTGATATTTCAAGCCCAGGAGGATTCTTGCTTGTGTGGAGGCTCAGTCCATTCTTTTAGAGTGGATTAAGGCTTAACAGTTTGAAGATGAAAAGTCAAAGTTGATTCGAGACAAAGTATTAAAGGGTGGAGCTAAAAAGTTAGTTGATAACGCTCAAACTACACTTCTAATTAAAGAAGCGTAAGCGATCGTTGTCAAGTAAAGAACCCAAACAAAGGTTGGGGTCGAATCCCACAGAGAATATGGTGAAGATTAAGACTTTAGTGAATTGTGTGACTAGTTGTCAATCGTTTCCAATAAATAAAAAGGGGGGTTTTGTAATCAACGTGAACAAAAGCAACAATAATGTAAGAGAATAATCAGTAGGAGAGAATGAACTAGGGATGAGTTCACCATGGCGGTGTAACAATGTCGATTCTAGGCTTAACCGGGTTCTTTCTATATGCGTGTCACGATGTGATTGCGTCAATTGTATCGTCTAAACGTCTCTCGACCAAATACACAAATTTCCTTTTCTATTCTCTCGACCTCGAAAAGATGTGCTTTTTAGCTTTCAATCCTAACATCAAGTAGCTTAATCCAGTTACGGCATTAATCATTAGACGCGAGTTAGTAGTCTCGAATCCTTGTTGTTAATCAAGTTTTCCCGGTTTTAATCTCTTTACTCAAGCAAATTAAACCTAGGCATGTTCTAATGTTTGCAACCACTAGAAAACGTGACATACAGTATGATTAACAACGTGACTACATGTAAATTGAACCCGTCGCTACCCGGAATCTATATCGCTACTTTAGCCATGGCTCCCACAACCCTAGTTGCGGGAGTTTTAGTTACTCATGCTCGAAGAAGAAGAGAAAATAGTTGTATTCATAATAAAGGGAAGAAAAGTCTTACAATATAATGAAACAATCAATCTTCCAATCTCCAAGAACAAGAAATACCAAGAACTCACGAACGAATCAAGAACACGGGTTCAATACAAATGAACCGTGTTGTTTGATCTCAAAAATAACTAAAACGTGTTTTAAACTAATGGGTGAATGATAAATAAAATAAACCTATCATAGGGTATTTATAGGAGTAATAGAAGCCAAATCCAAAACGGGCTAGGAATCCCCAAAACGCGGGCAGCCGCTTAACGCCACTGCCTTAACTTGACGGCCAGGCTGACGGACCGTTAAGCCAGTGACGGACCGTCGCCTGGACCGTCACTGTTAACCAGTGGTGCCGCCTCCTTTGCTGCCTCCATGCGACGGTCTCTGTGACGGACCGTCACCTGTGTGACGGACCGTCACTCAAGCCGTCACTCTTAGGCAGAATCCTCTTTTTCTCGTATTTCCGTCCGTTTCCGTGTTTGTTTCCATTTCCTACAAATACAACATAAAAACATCAAAAACAACAACGGTTGCTTGAAAACGCACGATTGTTCTTAGTAAAAAGGAGTCGAAAGTGACGTAAATTGGCGTCACATCAACACCCTCAACTTAAAACGTTCGCTTGTCCTCAAGCAACATAACATAAAACATTAATACGACTCAACTAAGAACACAAACTCGTGTCTCTATAGCAACTCATGGTCATTCAAAACTTATTCAATTAAATCAAGCTCCCTCGTAGCACACGAATGTATGAAACACTAACTTGCAAGGATCAAAACATGTCATTCCGATATATAGACCATTCTACGTACACACGTGCAGCTATCCTAACAATCAATAGACAATACAGACATCTTGGTGCCCTCGCCACAAAGAAATCCCACACACAGATTTGGGACTAGGTAAGCGCTCACACTCACAACCGATTTCAAACAATGCACATGCGATACCATAGGCTTGCCCTTACTATTCTATTTCGGTTCTTCCAGAAAGCCGCTCAGGATCACTACAGGACTTGTTTAGGCTTGTAATGAGGTTTCGGGTGCAGGTAGGATACATTTAGGGGTTAGTAACTAAGCCCTCCTTGGAACTACCGACGTCTTATTACCACATAACTTACTTTGTCCATCCTTATTCACCTTTTTATTTCCTTCTTTCTAGCTACAGGTGCGACCTCTTTATTTTGACAATTCTTTTTATTTCTTTTTCGATCTTTTTTTTCATCTCTATTTTTTTTTCTTTTCTTAGGCACACACCCGGATTTTCACTCTATTCACAACCAATCTTCACTATCCTCTTTTTCTTATCATTCACCTCTGTAGTAGCCACCCTCAACTTAGGCTGATTGCCTGGGTTGAGGTGCACAATGTCCATGGAAGGACCAGGGCCAAAACAGGGTTTACCTCTATAGTAGCCACCCTCAACTTAGGCTGATTGCCTGAGTCGAGGTGCACGATGTCCAAGGAAGGACCAGGGCCAAAATAGGGATTCAAAGTTAAACAGGAATGGTGACAGGTTATTGAAAGAACAAGGTCAATTATGGCTCAAACAGGGATCAAAGGGATTATTTATATTTGGACGGTCTTTTAGGTTAAGTGGACTGCACACAAAAAGGGCCTGTGATCCTTTCCTAAGCAACCAAACTTCGAACTTAACAAAATAGACCGGGCAAGTTCTAGATGCATGCACAGAGTAAGAATTTATAACAATAAGCTCACACACTTTTGGCACAAGAAACTATATCGCTACCAACTATCAAACAACCGCTCGGCTTAAGCATACTCGTTCTAATCATAATCACACAATGACATTCAAGGATCCAGACAGTCAATCGTTTCAACATAAGCTCAAAACCAGAAAATTTTTAAAGGGGCGCTACTTTGATAAGAAATCGCATGCTTTGCTATAGACACTAAAACAAAATTTAAATTAAACAACCTAAACATGCCGGTTCTACTAGATAGCACACCGGAGGGAAAAGAAACTCGGCAACAAAAACCCTCGGTGGTGACTCATAGGTTTCCCCACGAATTAATTAGACTATAATACAACAACAATTTATGGGTTGCCTCCCATAAAGCGCCTGATTTAACGTCGCGGCACGACGCGGGTGTCTTGATTACTCAGACTTCATCAAGACACCCCAGACTTAATAAACAACCGTATGCACAACTATATACCCTATAATAAACAAAAACAACAAATAAAAGTAAAAGCAGGAAAGTATGACTAAGAGTCAAATAAATACACCAGACTTAATCAAAAACCGTATTCCCCGGCAACGGCGCCACTTTTTGATAACGCTCAAACTACACTTCTAATTAAAGAAGCGTAAGCGATCGTTGTCAAGTAAAGAACCCAAACAAAGGTTGGGGTCGAATCCCACAGAGAATATGGTGAAGATTAAGACTTTAGTGAATTGTGTGACTAGTTGTCAATCGTTTCCAATAAATAAAAAGGGGGGTTTTGTAATCAACGTGAACAAAAGCAACAATAATGTAAGAGAATAATCAGTAGGAGAGAATGAACTAGGGATGAGTTCACCATGGCGTTGTAACAATGTCGATTCTAGGCTTAACCGGGTTCTTTCTACATGCGTGTCACGATGTGATTGCGTCAATTATATCGTCTAAACGTCTCTCGACCAAATAAACATATTTCCTTTTCTATTCTGTCGACCTCGAAAAGATGTGCTTTTTAGCTTTCAATCCTAACATCAAGTAGCTTAATCCAGTTACGGCATTAATCATTAGACGAGAGTTAGTAGTCTCGAATCCTTGTTGTTAATCAAGTTTTCCTGGTTTTAATCTCTTTACTCAAGCAAATTAAACCTAGGCATGTTCTAATATTTGCAACCACTAGAAAATGTTACACAATGTATGATTAACAACGTGACAACATATATATTGAACCCGACGCTACCCGGAATCTATCTTGCTACTTTAGCCATGGCTCCCACAACCCTAGTTGCGGGAGTTTTAGTTACTCATGCTCGAAGAAGAAGAGAAAATAGTTGTATTCATAATAAAGGGAAGAAAAGTCTTACAATATAATGAAACAATCAATCTTCCAATATCCAAGAACAAGAAATACCAAGAACTCACGAACGAATCAAGAACACGAGTTCAATACAAAATGAACCGTGTTGTTTGATCTCAAAAATAACTAAAACGTGTTTTAAACTAATGGGTGAATGATAAATAAAATAAACCTATCATAGGGTATTTATAGGAGTAATAGAAGCCAAATCCAAAACGGGCTAGGAATCCCCAAAACGCGGGCAGTCGCTTAACGCCACTGCCTTAACTTGACGGCCAGGCTGACGGACCGTCAAGGCAGTGACGGACCGTCGCCTGGACCGTCACTGCTAGGCAGTGGTGCCGCCTCCTTTGCTGGCTCCATGCGACGGTCTCTGTGACGGACCGTCACATGTGTGACGGACCGTCACTCAGGCCGTCACTCTTAGGCAGAATCCTCTTTTTCTCGTATTTCCGTCCGTTTTCGTGTTTGTTTCCATTTCCTACAAATACAACATAAAAACATCAAAAACAACAACGGTTGCTTGAAAACGTACGATTGTTCTTAGTAAAAAGGAGTCGAAAGTGACGTAAATTGGCGTCACATCATTAGTGTTAGATTCGGAAGGAGCTTTGAGGATTAAGGGCCGTGTTTGTGTTCCTAGAGCGGGTGACTTAGGTCTCATTTTATTTTCATTAAGATTAAG
The DNA here is from genome assembly GCA_003996215.1 of Jaltomata sinuosa. Lineage (NCBI taxonomy): Eukaryota > Viridiplantae > Streptophyta > Magnoliopsida > Solanales > Solanaceae > Jaltomata > Jaltomata sinuosa. Next base: position 17,124 of record QJPP01003051.1, read on the forward strand.
ATGTTTGAATCTGAATGCACATCTGAATGATAAGGATATTGTCTGTAGATATGAATTCTAAACGATTAAGACTGTTTGTTTTTCAACATCCAAATATGCATAAATTATTTATTTGCAAATATAATAAAATACAATTCAAATAAAAAATTAATTATATATTAAAAATAATTAATTTAATAAAATAAAATTATTATTTGATTAAAACATTAAATATTTATGTTTGCTAGCGATGATGGAGATAGTTTGTAATAGTGGTGGTGGTGGTAGTGACTAGTAATTTTTGCGATGGTAGCTGTGATGGTAGAGGTAGTTGGTGTTATAGTGACTGTCATAATGGTGAAGTTAATTAAGGTTAGTAGTTGGCAGTATTGACAATGGTGACTGAAGAATGTGTGGTAGTTTGCAGCAATTCTAGTTGTGATGGTGGAGGCGGTTGGTAGTAGGGATTGATCGTACTGGTGTTAGAGGCTCATAGTGGTGGAGGTAGCATTGATGGTGACAATAGTAGTGGTGGTGGCTAAAGAATATGTAGTGGTTGATAGTGTATTGGTGGTAGTTGGCGATGGTGCTAGTTGTAATGGTGGAATTGGTTAGTAGTAGGGATTGACCATAATGGTGGTGGAGGTGGCGGTGATAGTGGTGACAATGGATATAATTATAATAATGGAAATAGTAGGTGTGGTAGTGGTGGTTGGTGGTGGTGGTTGACAATGGTAATAGTGGTTGACGACGGTAATGGTGGTTGACAATGGTGGTGGAGATTGTGATGAAAAACGTGGTAAGTAGTGGCGACTCACAGCTCCAAGTATTCTATTCATCTAGGGTCAGTGAAGTTGTATCATGACTTAAAGCAACACTATTGATGGTGTAGGATGAACATGGATATCGTGGAGTATGTGTCTAAGTGTTTGAATTTCTAGTAAGTGAAGTATGAGCACCAGAGGCCAGATGGAATAATTCAAAGGATACCTATACTCGAGTGGAAGAAGGAGCAGATTGCTAAGGACTTTGTGGTAGGCTTACCATAGACTTTGAGGAAATTTGATGCTATTTGGGTCATTGTGGATAGGTTGACCAAATCCTCTCATTTCGTGCTAGTTCGGACTTCATATAATTCAGAGAGGTTGTCTCAGATTTACATCTTGGAGATAGTTCATTTGCACGAGGTGCCTATTTCTATCATATCGGATAGGGGTACTCAATGCACTTCTCGTTTCTGGAACTTAATGCAAAAAGAGTTGGATACTTTAGTTGAGCTTAGCAAAACATTTCACCTGCAAACTAATGATCAGCAGGAGAGGACTATCCAGGTCCTTAAGGACATGACACAGGCATGTGTCATTTATTTTTTAGGCTGATCAGTCTTAGCCTATAATAATAGCTACTAATTTTGCATCCTGATGACTTCATTTGAGGCTTTGTATGGTAAGATGTGTAGGTATATAGTAGGTTGTTTTATGCATTCGAGGTCAGTCCTTAAGGCACGGATATATTAAGAGATCCCTTGGATAAGGTGAAGTTGATCCATGAGTGGCCTCTTATAGCTAAGAGCAGGCCAAATAGTTATGTGAATCAGAAGTTTCAGGATTTAGAGTTCATAGTTGGAGAGAAGGTATTACTTAAGATATCACCCATGAAGGGTGTCATGAGATTCGAGAAGAAGGGAAAACTCAGCCCTAGGTTCATCGATTTCTTTTGAGATCTTGCAGCGCATTGATGAGGTGGCTTATGAGTTAGCCTCACCTCCAGGTCTTTTGGGTGTTCACTCTGTGTTTCATATTTCTTTGTTGAAGAAATATTGATCGGATAGTTCCAATGTGATTCAATGGGATGTGGTTTAGTTGGATCAGAATTTGGCATTTGAGAAGGAGTCTATAACTAATTTTGATAATAAAATTCGCAAATTAAGGTCCAAGGAGATAAAATTTGTGAAGGTGCAATGGAAACATCATCCTTTGGCAGATGCCACTTAGAAGACTGATTGGATATGCGGAGTAGATATTCCTATCTTTTTAAACTTTTAGGTATGTTTTATATCTTTGCATTCAAGGACAAACATCTATTTTAGTAGTGGATAATGTAACGACCCTCAAGGTTAATTTGTGATTTTTGCTTCTTTTCCCCTGTTTGACCCTACACAGAGATTTGGATTGATGTTTATGATTTGTGGGGATGGAAGGTACGATTCCCAAGGTGATCAGATGCATTTTGGAGAAGTTTTTCAATTTGGAACTTTAGAAGTTTGACTAAAGTCAATATTCGGGGCTAGTGAGTTTGAATCTGAGTTTTGATGGTTCCCCTAGGTTTGGAGGACGATTTATGGTCTAAGTGGAGGTTTGACATAGTTTTTGAGGCTTTTTGAGGTGTTTTGGACCTTTGGTTAAATGTCACACCCCAAGGCTACCCTCTAGACGCAATACGGTGCTTAGAACCATAAGTGACACCAAGCTAACCCATAACCTAGAATATACTAAGCATTTATATTAGAATAATATATGTGCGGAAGCTAAGCTAGTTTTAATAACACAAGTTTGAAAAGTCAATCATATAACTTTGAATATAAGATAAGTTAGAATATGTAAAACTGACATCAAAAGCTGAAACTAACTCTATGTCTGAAAGCCTCTATCTGAGATGAGTTACTGGGACAAGCCTCCAGCTAACTCTAAAAGTCTGAAAACTATAAGTAAAGACTAAATAAAGAAAGCATAAATCCCATCCTCGAAGAATGAGGACTCGCCAACTGAGTTGCTGAAGGGACTGGAGAATCGTACTAAGAGCGGTCTGGATGCTGAGCGCCTGAACCTATATCATAATAGGATGTAGCACAAAAGTATGCATTGTACTCTGAATATACTGAGCATGTGGAAAATACACTAATCTAGATAAGTTGGATATGATGAAATAAACTGAACATAAATGATAATTGAACCATGAGACTGAAAGGTAAACTGATGCAATGACCAAGTACTGAAAATACAATTGTATAATGCTGAACTAAACTGAATGACTGAAAAACTGAATATATGGTCAATGCAATACTAAATCTGAACTGTGGGAGCTACTATTAATCGACATACCCCAAACTGAGCTAACTGTGGGGCCAACCTGTAACCCTGGCTAGAAGGGTGTTCATTCCTTGCCAAGGGTACAAACATAACTGGCGTGGATCCACTAATCTAATGTCCAACAAGGGACCAGGGTGTCAAGCCTGAACTAATGGGTGACCCCTATAGAACCTACGGTGGCGCCATAGTTCTGGGACTTAGGGACTTCTACTAAAGGTCTCAGCCTAAATTGACGGGTGAGCCTTCATCTCTTCGTCCGCTCAGTGCTAAGTCTACTCCCAACTGAATAAGTAAATAACCAAATAAACTGACATACTGGATAGCTCAAATACTGATTATTCAGAGAATGCATAACAATACTGAAACTGAGAGCATTCAAATTATGAAGTTCTGACTGACTGAATATCTGACTAAAAGTGCATGAACCAGAAACTGATAGGGTGTTCATAAGCCACCAACGTAATGAATTTAACTACTCATAACAATACTAGAATCTGACTAAAGTATGAAGTTTAAACATGTAATTCAAAATTTAAGAATGATAGCACATAGCAAAGGTTTTAGGGTTATGAGAACATAATAATGCTAGGCTTCAAGGAACATGCCAATAAAGATTCATAATTCATAGGGAAACTGGAATACAAGGGGATTAATCAAAATCATAAGAACCCTAGGTTCTGAAAATTGAACTGAAACTTGAGAACTTGACTGAATCTATGGACTTAATGGGTGAAAGAAACCCATCGATGAAATCCTACATACCTGAAAGTAGAATCTATGGATGAATTCTTAGATTGGAGCCTGAACTTTGAAGAACCCTCTGCTTGTTCTTGAGAGGAAATGAACGTTTCTTTTTCTCCTATTTTGCTAAGTGTCAAATATAATCTGAGGGAATGAGGGGGTTTGGGTATTTTTAGGCTTAAAATTAGTCTTACGCTAGTCAAAATTTTGTAGCTTAGCCTTAAAAAGAGATAGGAAAATACTGGAACACCCTTGGGAATTAAATTAGAAAGTTGCTGGAAAAATTTGCGACCTGAGTTCCACAGGTGGGAACTATGGTTCATGGATGCTTCCACGACCCGTAAATCCCTGTCGTGGATCTTGGGCCTTTTTGTCAGGCTGCGGGTCTGATAACCACGGACGGGGTTCATGGCCCATGGCACCATCCACGACTCATAGAACCAGTTTGTGGTTCTCAGAGAAACTAATAAGCCGCTGGTCTGATTCTATGGTAGGAAACCATGGCCCATGGTTTCCTTCATGGTCCATGGATCCTTCTCATGGATCAGGACCTAAGAGTCTGGTCTGTAGTTCTACTTCCATGGAGGCCTTCCACGGCTAGTGGATCCTTCCACGGTCCATGAAAACCATCCGTGGTTTCTGTTCTGAACTCAGACAGCTGAACACTTAGGATTTTGGGTTGGTTCTAGGGTTAGGATTTTCTAGGGTGTTACAATATCTCCCCCTTAGAATAATTCATCCTCGAATGAAGGCTAAACAAGTTGAGTTTGGATGGAAAGAGTTGCAATTCCTACCAACTGAGTTCTACAAACAAATTCCTAACTGAATTGAGTTCTAAAGACATGAGAGTATACTGAAAATGCGAGAATAGCTAAGGAAACATAGTATTGAGACTGAAATACATGAGTAAATGGAGAAACTAGAGAGGAACTATTACCTCAAGCTGGAACTGGATCTAAAGGAAAGAGGTGAGGGTACTTAGCCATCAAAGCTGCTTCTGCTTCCCAAGTAGCTCCCTCAACAGAATGATTTCTCCAAAGAACTTTCACCAAAGAGACTTCCTTATTTCTTAACCTATGAACCTGACGGTCAAGAATCTCAACTGGAACCTCTCCATAGATGAGGATATCCTTCACACCCACATTTTCTAATGGCACAATCAATGTCGGGTCACCAACACACTTCTTTAATAGTGAAATGTGAAAGACTGGATGAACCGCTGTTACTTCAGCTGGAAACTCTAACTCATAAGCTACATTACCAACCCTCTTTAGGATTCTATAAGGACAAACATAACGGGGACTGAGCTTTCCTTTCTTGCCAAATCTCATCACACCCTTCATGGGTGACACCTTCAGAAAAACCCAATCATCGATCTCAAACTCTAAGTCTCTTCTCCTCACTTATGCATAGGACTTCTGACGAATCTGAGCTGTCTTCAACCTTTCCCTAATAAGTTGAACCTTCTCCATAGCTTCATTAACTGAATCCAGCCCAATCAAAGCTGCTTCACCTATCTCAAACCAGCCAATAGGTGATCTACACCTTCGCCCATAAAGTACCTCATACGGGGCCATCTAAATACTAGAATGGAAACTATTATTATAGGCAAATTCAATAAGAGGCAAGTGCTCATCCCAATTACCTTTAAATTTCAATCACACAAGACCTTAACATATCCTCTAGGGTCTGGATGGTATGCTCTACCTGACCATCCGTCTGTGGATGAAATACTGTGTTAAGATGTACCTGAGTACCTAAACCGTTCTGAAATGATCTTCAAAGCTGAGATGTAAACTGGGTACCCCTATCTGAGATGATGACAAGGGAACCCCATGCAACCTGACTATCTCACTGATGTAGAGTTTGGCGTAATCCTTTGCTTAATCTGTAGTCTTGATAGCCAAAAAGTGAGCTGACTTAGTCACCCTATCTACTATCACCCAAATAGAGTCATGCTACCAGCGAGTACGAGTTAAACTCATAATGAAATCCATATTTACCACCTCCCACTTCTAAGTAGGAATGGCAATATCCCGAGTTACACCTCTTGGTCACCGATGTTCTACTTTCACTTGTTAAAAATTGGGACACTTTGCCACAAAATCTGCGATGTCCCTCATCATGCCATTCCACCAATAGACTTCTCATAGATCACGGTACATCTTGATGGCACAGGGATGAATAAAATATCTAGACCTATGAGCCTCTTCTATAAATCATCCACATTAGGAATGCATAAACGACCCTGGTAGTGAAGCACACCATCTCCCCCTTGGGGAGAAAACCTCCACTCTCTGCTGATGGACTGCACCCTTTAACTGAAGTAGGATGGGATCGCTATCTTGCTTCTCCTTTACCTCAACCATTAAGGAAGATTCTAATCCATTCTAAACTATCACACCACCATCTACTGTGTCCGTAAGGCAAACTCCTAGGCAAGCGAGCCTATGACAATCTTTAGCTAATTCCTTCCTCTATTCCTCTACATGTGACACACTACCCATGGATAGTCTGCTGAGTGCATCAACCACTAGATTGGCCTTACCCGGATGGTAGAGCACATTCATATCATAATCTTTGAGAAATTCAACCCACCTTCTCTGATGAAGATTCAAATCCTTCTGTGTGAACACATATTGGAGGCTCTTATGGTCTATAAACACCTCCACATAGACACAATACAAGTAGTGTCTCCAAATCTTTAAGGCAAAGACAACTGCCGCAAGCTCAAGGTCATGAGTCGGGTAGTTCTTCTCATGAATCTTAAGCTGCCTGGAGGCATAGTGATGAACTTACCATGCTGCATCAAGACACAACCCAAGCCGACTCTAGATGCATCACAATACACAACAAAACCATCTAAACCCTCTGGTAGAGTTAAACTTGGAGAAATAGTCAACCTGGTCTTCAACTCTAGGAAACTCCTCTCACATTCATCTGACCACTGGAACTTAACCTTTTTCTAGGTCAATCTAGTCAATAGAAAAGCTATGGATGAAAATCCCTCAACAAATCTCCTGTAGTAATCAGCCAAACCCAAAAAGCTCCTGATATCTATCGGAGAAGTGAGTCTAGGACAATTCTTTACTGCCTTGGTCTTCTGTGAATCAACTCGGATACCTTCACTAGACACCACATGACCAAGGAAGGCAACTGACTTCAACTAGAATTCACACTAGCTAAACTTGGTGAATAACTGGCGATCCTCGAGAGTTTACAGCATAACTCTCAAATGATTTGCATGTTCTTTTTCACTCAGAGAGTATACGAGGATATCATTAATGAAGATAATGATGAACATGTCCAAATACTGCTTGAACACCCTATTCATCAAATCCATGAAATCTGCAAGAGCATTTGTTAGTCTAAAAGACATAATTACAAATTCATAGTGACCATACCGAGTTCTGAAGGTTGTCTTCGGAATGTCACATTCTGACTCTAAGATGATGATAACCGGATTTAGAGAAGAAAATGGCACTCTAAAGCTGGTCAAATAAGTCATCAATCCTAGGGATGAAATACTTATTCTTGATTGTGACTTTGTTCAACTGACGGTAGTCGATGCACATCCTGAGAGAACCGTCTTTCTTACGCATGAAAAGAACTGGAGCACCCTATGGACAGATGTTGGGTCTAATGAAACCCTTATCTAGAAGGTCTTTCAACTGTTCATTTAACTGCTAGATCCATCCTGTAAGGAGGAATTAATATAGGCTGGGTATTTAGAAAGAGATCTATTCCGAAGTCAATTTCCCTTTCGGGAGAAACTCCGAGAAGATCTTCTAGAAATACTTATGGAAACTCACTAACCACAGGGATTGACTGAAGAGTTGGGGTCATGGAATATGAATCCTTGACCTGAACAAGATGATATATATACCCTTTGAAAATCATTGTTCTGGCCTTAAGGTAAGAGATGAACTGACCTACATGCACTGAGGTATTACCCTTCCATTCTAAGATTGGCTTGTTAGGAAATTGGAACCGAACTATCCTGGTTCTACAATTGATTGAGGCATAACAAAAATGTAACCAGTCCATGCCTAGAATAATATCAAAGTCAGTCATTTTTAACTCTACAAGATCGGCTGAAGTGACTTTCTGAGAAACTGTGACTGGGCAATTATTGTATACCCGTCTGGCAATGACTGAATCACCAATGAGAGTAGAGACTGACAAGGGTTCTGGGAGGATTTCTGGACTGACACCAAAGTCTACTACTATATATGGAGTCACAAAAGAGAGTGTAGCTCTGGGGTCTAACAATGCATAGACATCAAGATAAAAGACTCGTAATGTACTCGTGACCACATCAGGGGAATTCTCCTGGTCTTGTTGAGTCTGAATATCATATAACCTATTTTGGCACTAATCACCGCCTGCACTAGATGAGGCACTAAGCTGAGTTGGGTGACCTGCTGGAGCTGCTGTAGAGGTAGCTTAGTTTTGCTGATGAGTATCCCTGCCCTTCTGTGAAGCCGTTGGGAAATCCTTCATTATATGGCATGGCTTGACACACCCAAAACAATTTCTACTACCTGTCATACACTCAGATAGGTGGTTCCTACAAGACTTCTTGCAAACTGAATGAGTGCACCCACTAGTAACACTGCCCGTGGACTTAGAGCCTGGTGCCCTATCCCGCTATCCTGTCTGAACTTGGGTATTGGGGCACTAGTAGAGGATGAGGTTGGAGCTGAAGACTTTTTGCAGAACTGAGAGTGATTTCCTTCGTCTGACCTCTGCTGAGAATAACTAAAGTTACCTGTTCTGGCCCTCTTGTTGTATCTATCCCTTTTCTTGATCTTTTACTCCTCAATCTGTTGGGCATGCATCATTAACCTGGAGATATCCATCTCCTTCACCAGCATCACAGTCCTGCACTTCTTGACCACATTATCGGAAACTCCTGACGTGAACTTACTCATACGAGCTCTGGAGTCAGAAACCATTACCGAAGCATACTTTGACAGCTGATTAAACTTGAGAGAAGACTCTTTCATGCTCATATCACTCTACCTTAAGTTGATGAACTCCTAAACCTTGGCTTCCCTAAGTTCAAGTAGGAAGAACCTATCCAGAAAACTAGTCATAAACTAGTCCCAATCCACTAGGCCTGTATCTTCACCCCTAGCTTCTTTCCACTGCTTATACCATATGTGAGCCACTCTTTTCAACTGATAAGCGTATAAATCTGTACTTTCAACTGGGGTAACATCCATAATCTCTGTGACCTTCTGGATGTCATCCAGGAATTCTTGTGGATCCTCTTCGGCCTTAGAACCATGGAACTCCAGAAGGTTCATCCGATTGAAGTCTCAGACTCTATCTGCTGCTTTGCTATTCTGTAAGTTAGCTAGTGCCACAGCCTTCTGATTCACCTGAGCAGTCATGGCCTGAGCTAACACCTGGAAAGCAGTTGTGAACCCAGTGTGAGTGACTTGTTTGTTCAAGGGGTCTACCAAAAATGATGGTGCTTGATGATTTCTATTTTCGTTGCCATTTCTCCTTCTGTTAGCTCTTCCGGGAGGCATTTTCTGTAATGTGTAGAGCACGAGTTAGAAGAAGATTTAATAGAGTTCATACTCTATCGCATGATATGGAATAGAAAGAAGGGATTTTTTTCCTAAAAATGCCTTGTAGCCTCTCTCTCATAAGTGTGGCGTGCTTCACACTCATTGAAAAGACTCTATTTGATGCGGCTTTCAGACACCCTAGGACTCTTGAACCTGATGCTCTGATACCAAGTTTGTCACGCCTCAAGTTTTCCCCCTAGATGCAACATGGTACTTAGAGCCATAAGTGACTCCAAGCTAACCCATGGCATGATATATACTAAGAATTTCTAACTAAATAATATCTGCGCGGAAGCTAAACTGGTTTTAATAACACAAGTCTGAAAGTAAATCATATAACTGAATATAAGATAAGTCTGAATATGTAAAACTGACATCAAAAGCTAAAACTAACTCTATGTCTGAAAGCCTCTATCTAAGATGAGTTACTTGGATAAACCCCTAGCTAACTCTAAAAGTCTGAAGTATGGAGTACTCACAACCCACCAACCTAATGAATTTAACTACTAGAACAATACTAGAATCTGACTGGAGTATGGAGTTCAAACATGTAATTCAAAATATAATAATAATACCATATAGTAAGGGTTTTAGGGTTCTGAGAACATAATAATGCTAGGCTTCAGGGAACATGCCAATAAAGATTCATAATTCATGGGAAAACTGGAATACAAGGGGATTCATCAAAATTATAAGAATCCTAGGTCATGAAAATTGAATTGAAACTGGAGAAGTTGACTGAATCTAGGGACTGAATGGGTGAAAGGAATTCATTGATGAAATCCCACATACCTGAAAGTAGAATCTACGGAAAAATTCTTGGATTGGAGCCTGAACTTTGAAGAACCCTCTGCTTGTTCTTGAGATGAAAGAAGCATTTCTTTTCTCCTATTTTGCTAAGTGTCGAATATAATCTGAGGGAATGAGGGGGTTTGGATAGCTTTAGGCTTAAAATTAGTCTTAGGCTAGTCAAAACGTCATAGCTTGCCTTAAAAAGAGATAGGAAAAGTCTTGAATACCCCTAGGAATTAAATTAGAAAGCTGCTGGAAAAATTCGCGACCTGAGTTCCACGGGTGGGAACCATGGTCCGTGTATGCTTCCACAACCCGTAGAACCCTGTCATGATTCCTGAGCCTTTTTGTCAGGCTACAAGTCTGATAATCATGGACGGGGTTCATGCCCCGTGGAACTATCCACGGCTCATAGTACCAGTTCGTGGTTCTCAGAGAAACTAATGAGCCTCTGGTCTTATTCCACGGTCATAAACCATGGCATGTGGTTCCATCTATGGTTCGTGGATCCTTCTCGTGGATCAGGACCTAAGAGTCTGGTCTGTAGGTCTGATTCTGCAGAGGCCTTTTACGGCCCATAGACCCTTCCATGGTCCATGAAAACCGCCTGTGGTTTCTATTCTGAACTCAGACAGCTGAACACTTAGGATTTTGGGCAGGTTTTAGGCTTTGGATTTTCTGGGGAGTTAAATTAAATTTTGAGTTTTCTTAATCTTTGAGTTAACCATGATCAACATTTGATCATGACAACCCGGAAAGGTGATTTGATAATTTCAACAGGCCCAAAATGTGTATTATAATCCATTTGCACTATTAATTTGTGTTCGGGGGTATTTGAACGAGCTCTGGGGGTCCAGTTTGAGAGTTAGCTGATTTTTTATCTTGATGTCAGCTGGTGCTGTGGTTGTTCTTTGTGTTTGTGAGAGGACCACCGCGATCGTAAAATGGCTGAGGAATTGGTCCTCATGATCGCAACTAGAGGACCACATTCACAAAGGTTAGGGTTCGTACTGTGTTTTGGTTTCTCTATTGTAATCAAGAGCTATTCGGATTGGGTTAGGTTGCATCCACGAAGAGCTGAGGCACTTAGGTGATTTAAATCCCCCATTTTTTAAATTTAAGCTATCTAATTCAATTTTAGGAGTTTTGGAGTACGGTTTAAGGTGATTTTTGAAAGGTATTCAAAGATTCTTTGCTGGAGTAAGTTTTTAACCTCCCTTGTGATAATTTCTCAATAATTTCATCAAATTACCGCATATAAGGAAGGTACTTTTGAGACTTTTTCTCCAAGGTTTAAGAAGGTGTAAATTGAGAATTTGAGGTCCGATTTGAGGTCCATTTTTTATGAAATTCCATATTTTTGTTCCTTATTTTATGAGTAAAATATTTCCAAAAGAAATTTTTAGTTTCATCATTATATTTTGAGGGATGACTTTTTAAATCAAAATTGAGCCAAACTTTTATATTTTGATATGGGTATCAATGGACTCGTATTCACATATAGAATATGTTTTTATAGATTGGAAGCGTTCCAAGACTATTCAGAAGGGCAAAGTGTTACTGTTGGTGACTTGTGGTTCAGCTTTGAGGTAGGTTATGACTTATTTTTCTTCAAATATAGCTTGGGTGAAAACTTATTGTATAAAATATGTTATGGTTTGGACAAAATATTGGGTTGAAGTAATTATTGTGATGGTTTTAGATTGTGACACCTGATTGGGATTTTGCTGATAAATGACTTGAGACTTGAAAAGATCGCATCATACATTGGGTTACCCATTGTTTCTTACATCATTATCTACAGAAGGAAATAGTTTCCATGATAGGTATGATATGAGAGTAAAGTGAGTTGAACGGAGAAAACATGACCTACGGGCAAGATTGAGAAATTCATTAATTTTAAGGCTTGTAGCTTGTTCTTATGAGTTGATAATTGCATTATATATATAATACATATATTTGTTGCATTCAAATTTTACTTTATTATCATGATCATGCATAATTATTCAATTTCATGGATCACTGATTCGGTACTGTGGAGACAATATTTTGAAAGAAAAGTGCATGTCCGATGGAAATTATTATGGACAGGATTACTTTCATGCCCGAGGAAAATTATTTCGGGTGGATTAACCTGCATATCCAATGAAAAATTATTTTGAGTGGGTATATGAAACTCGCGAGTCCCCCATGGATCTCAACTCGCACATGTCAATATTAAGAGGGTGTATATCAGTATGATCATTGTCCATTGCATTGCATCTTATATTCTATTGTCGTGTACTTTTCTTTGTTATTATTTTGATATTGAACTGCTGGAATTTTTCTGCATGTAGGGTTTCTTTAATATTCTTTATGCAATATAGTAACTGCTTAAGCTTTGTCGGCCTATGATGTCTACTAAGTACTAGCGGTTGACCTAGTTTCTTCTATTCTTTTTTCCTGTCCGATTTACTTTACAAACAATTTTGTATTTTAGTTTTGACATTTCTTACATTATAAAGCTCTTGCACATATGACATTAAATCGTGGGATGGTTTGAGTTATATACTTGTTTCATATTGTGAATCTGAATGCCGATATTGGATTATTCGTGTCTCAATTATCTTATTTTCTACTTCATTCAAATCCTATTGTGTGTAATGGTTGACGTACCTACCAGGAGGAATTAGGGTAATTATAATCATGACCCGAGTTTTTGGATCGTGACAAAAAGGTGTTATACACTTATAATTCGTGTGACTACACAACTGTCTGACATTTGGCTTTCAATGATAGGAACCCTTGGCCCATCTAGCCTTATTCTGTGCTATTGTAGTTGACAACCCATAACTGCTTGGGATATTCACAATAATTCAAATCGAGCGCCTAAACTTAGTCACAAGAAAATTTTGGCAAGACTCAACCACCAACCGCCTGCCATGTGCAGGCATGTGTTTTGTAACTTTCATTGTGCTTGCCTACTGGACTTGCAGCTCATGTGCCTCTCACTGTCCGACTTTGGGTGCCTTTCTGGGCATTTATTATATGCAATGCCTTTGTTCCATGCCACTGCCAACATCCACACATGCCTTAGCCATGTCGTTGCCTTGTCTTGGCATCAATGCCCAAGCCTTGTTGTCCTCAGCCATTCCAGCTCTTTTCCAAATGCCTTTGTCTTGAATCCCAATGTAATTCCCTCGTGTCATTATTTACCCCCACTTTTTCAAGTCCTTTCAAAGCTACCTCTCTATGTTCTTGGCCCTCACTTATCGCTCTGGTGACATGCCTTGGTGCCATTACGCACACCTTGGCCTTGACAACACTTTGTTGTCAACTTATTTCCTTGCATGTTATTACGCCCCTTTGTACGCATATGACAAGGCCAATATGCCCATAACCGTGCTATAACTGCATTTTATCTGAGCTCACGGACACCAGTTGTACTCGTCGCCCTCAATGAATCAACTTAAAGCATATAAACTTGATGTTTGTTTAGAACATATATGAGGTTGAGAAAGCCCACCCGTTTCTCTTATTGTTGTTCCTCGTTTGTCTTAGCTAGTAGAGCATTTACAAGTTTTCCCTCCTTGGACAATTTCTCTCAATGTATGGTCCATCACAAAGAAAATATCTATCAAACTTGCCCGTTCTCTCTTTTCCTTTTATAGGTCAACCATCCCGCTTTTCCATCTCCTTGTTATTGCCCCCAACAACACTTTTTTTGTCATTCCCATTTTTCTTCCTTTCCTTTGTCTTGTCCATGTTTCCATTTTTGGACTTAGGAGTAGAAGAAATTTCAGCATCATCTTGACCCAATTAAAAATCCGCCAAAGCATCCACGGTCGCAATAGCACTACGAAGTTCTTTAATGTCTTGCCTTTGGAGCTCATTGTGTACCCACATTTGTAACCCATAAAGAAAATTATGCAATTATACCTCCTCAGACATGTTACTAATGTTTAGCATCAGGGATCTGAAACCCTTGACATAATCCTTTACCATTCCTGTTTGCCCTAGCTTTTTCAAACCATCTCTAGCAATCCCGCCCTCATTACTAGGAAAGAATTGATTCTTCAACTCATTTTTCAGTCGCTCCCACGAGTCAATCTTTGGATTCCCAGCACTAACGTTGTCTTCCATATGCATATGCCACCATAATTTTGCATCATCCGCCAAGTACATTGTGGTTATTGACACGTTGTCCTCGTCTTGCACATGGGCAACATGAGAGTACTACTCCACATCTCACAGAAACTTTTCGAGTTTTGTGGCACTCCTTGCACCATTAAACTCTTTAGGTTCCAGAATTTAGACTTTAGGACAATGTGCAACCTTTTCCCATCCATATTGTCAACATCCCTACCCAACAAATCGTTTTCCTTTTTTATATCTTCAATATGAATGTTAGTAGCCTCACAAAAATTCAACATCTCTGCCAATTTCTCATCAACAATATCACGAAACTTGGTTATTTCCATGTTAAATCCATGTATTTTGGTGGTCATATCTACCAGATTTTTTATCTATGTTGCTTCATCAGTTATCCCAATAACTGCCTCAAGTTTTGCGAGACGTTCTCGCAGTTCAACATTGCTTTCTATATTTCTGAGTCTCAAACCTGATCCACTCTGATACCACTTGTTAGAGGGTTGATTTTTGTATACTAGACTGTGTGAGATTTTCCAGTCAGGCAATGCCTTGACTCATCCTGTTTAAACACTTAGCCAAATTTTAGGATATTTGGCCTCTAACTCTAATTTAAGCAACAACAATATAGTAAGATACTTTTTTAGGCAAAAAATATGAAAGAAAGCAAGACGAAAATAAAGAACATGAGACATATTTACAAAAGAAAAAAATAATTCCCTACTTGTATTATTATAGTGAATATAAGAACACTGCAATTTCGTATCATCCTTGGTACTAATATAACCTTGACCTTACTTAGATTGTGCATTCAAAAGTGTTTTCTAAATCTAGGTGGAATAACCCATTTTTTGCCAATGAAGGGTACTGCACACTTATAATTTGGAGTGACAGCCCAACTGCCCAACATTTGACTTACAATGATAGGAATACTTTACCCACTCAACCTTCTCCTATGCTAATGCACTTGACAACCCACAACTGCTTGGGATATTCGAAACAATTCAAATCCAACACCTAAACTTAGTCACAATCGAATTTTGATCGCGAAAATTTCTACAATAAATTGGGTAGGGGAATAACTGTCTCCAGTCCTATCACTAAATAAAAAAGTGTCATCAGAGATGAACTTCCGAATGTTTTTAACGACGAATAAATAATCAACATTACTGCAACTATGAATGTTTTTCACTTTTTGATTTGGATCTTCACTGGTATTTTCAATAGGATCAAGACTGCCCATTGATTTAGTTAGCCCACACCTGCGTTCGAACTCCTTCTTAAACAACATCGAATTAAACCACCATCTTTCCATAGAGTTTTCTTGCCCCCTAATTTGCATGAAAATACAATAGATGAATAGTTATTCGCTATAAAATTATTTATTTGAATATCTTATTTCCTATTTCCTATCAGACTAAGCATAGAAATCCAATCACTAGGATTATTAACTAAGGATTGTGAGTATTGAAAAAAGTTTTGTGAACATTCAAATATCTGTCCTACATTCATTCGTGAAGGTACTCCTAATGGGTTAAAGACCATATCAACGGATCTTCCATCTTGTAAATAAGGCACCCTGGGCGACACACGTGCTACAATGGCCGGGACAAAGGGTCGCGATCCCGCGAGGGTGAGCTAACCCCAAAAACCCGTCCTCAAAGAAATGGTGTAAGCAGAAGGGAAGGCGCAACGGTTAGCGACTGCCCGAGGACAAGATTCAACTATCCAACCGCCTGCCATGTGCATTAAACCGCCAATATGCTTGTCTGTTGGACTGCAACTCATGTGTGTGCCAATGCCTAACTTTGGGTGCATTTACTGGACATTGCTCCCACTCAATGTCTTTGTTCCATGCCCTTGTCAATGCCACCCACGCATGCTTTAGCCATGTCGTTGCCTTGTCTTGGCATCAATGACCCATGCCTTGCTTCCCTTAGCCGTGCCAGCTCTTTGTCAATTACTTTTGTCTTGAATCTCAATGTCACACTCTCGTGTCATTGTTTGTCCACGCCTTATCAAGTCCTCGCCAAGCTGTGTTGCCACACTTAAGTCATTTTTCCTCACTTGTTGCTCCATTGTCATGCCTTGGCGCCATTGCACATATCTTGGCCTTGACAACACCTTGTTGTTAACTTGTGCCTTTGCATGTTGATTACGCCCCAGCGTATGTATATGACAAAGCAAACATACCAATAACTTTGTCACTGGCACATTCTATCCGAGATCACCGACTAGGGGGCTGACTAGGGGTTTAAGAGATTCATACATATGAAGCGGTGCATCTAGAAGTCAATGAAGGAGGTGACCAAACCATCCCACTTAATGTGTTACTTTAGAATATTACTTTAACATTTTTAATCTTATCACTTATAATTTTATATGACTACACATCTATATTTTATATTTATGTTAAAGAAATTAAATTTTAGGTTTAATTCAACCCTAAAAACAAATCCGCAAAAAGACAACAACAACAACAACAACATACCCAGTGTATTCCCACAGCGTGGGGTCTGGGGAGGGTAGAGTGTACGCAGTCCATACCACTACCTCAAAGGTGAGGTAGAGAGGCTGTTTCCGATAGACCCCCGGCTCAAGACAAAACAGTCTAAAAAAGGCTAAAAAGGACGTAACAATGATACAGGATAAAAATACAAGATAAAACTACAAGAGGCGATAGGAAGTAATATGTAGTAACAAACAACAGACAGAAACAGAGCACTGCCACAAAATACTACCACGAGGAATCCAAGAACAAGAAACTATAAGCGTAACACTACGATTACTAGTCGGGACACACTTCTACCTACTACTCTTCTACCCTAATCCGCGTCCTCCACACCTTCCTATCTAGGGTCATGTCCTCGGTAAGCTGAATTGCGCCATGTCCTGTCGAATCACCTCTCCCCAATACTTTTTCGGTCTACCTCGTCCTCTCCTGTAACCATCCATAGCCAACCTCTCACACCTCCGCATTGGAGCATCCGTGCCTCTCCTCCTCACATGTCCGAACCATCTCAACCTCGCTTCCCGCATCTTATCTTCCACCGACGCCACACCCACCTTATCTCGGATATCCTCATTCATAATCCTATCTCTCCTAGTAAACCCGCACATCCATCGCAACATCCTCATCTCCGCCACCTTCATCTTTTGAATATGGGAGTTCTTTACTGGCCAACACTCAACTCCATACAACAAAGCTGGTCGGACCACCACTCTGTAGAATTTGCCTTTAAGTTTAGTAGGCACCTTCTTATCGCACAAGACTCCAGATGCGAGCCTCCATTTCATCCACTCAACACCAATACGATGGGTGACATCCTCATCAATCTCTCCATTTCCTTAGATAATAGACCCAAGATACTTGAAACTCCCTTTCTTTTGGATGACCTGTGTATCCAGCTTCACTTCTACAATTAATGAGACCTCCATCAATTAAAGAACCGATGTACGACTCTTAACATATTCATATCCAAATCTCTAGACATTCCTGCTGTGAATATGTTTCAAGACTTGTGGCTAACACAATATTCACTTATATATAAAATTCCAAGTGTTACTTTTTTCTAACTAAGCTATGTTTTTTACTTTAAAGAGTTGTTTCAAATTAGTTGTCCGTTTACTAAATCAAGATAAAATTAATTAAATTTTCTCCATTTTATCCTTATAATTAATATTTTTTGAAAGCTTAAACAAGTTTATAAGTTTCATTTTCAAAGGAGTGAATAAAAGGCTAATTAGTAAAATTATTCATCTCATTTATGATTTTTACGGAGCGTGTAAAAGAAAAAAATGAACAACTAATATGAAACGGATGGAGTAATTTTTAATGAGCGGCCTGAACTTTCTTTAATTCATGTCCAAGCCGTTGATTCTCTATCATGTTGTTTCTTCTTCATGCATAGTCGTTAAAATATTTTTTTGGATTGAAATGTCAACAAAATATTGGAAGAAAATATGATTGATAGAGAAATATCACATAAACCTCAAAGTATTGCTATTTGGTTTATTTTCTATTTTATTTTGATTTATTGATACTATAAGCGTCACAATTCTTTTTAAATAGGAAAAAAGGCCAAAAATTTCTCTGAATTATTTGAAAATTAAAATAGATCAATTTTATTCTATGCTATATTTTTGACTCAATAATGCCCTCATTATTAATGAACTAGCCCAAATATGCCCTCCAACTAGCCAAAGAGCTCAAAAATATCCTTCATACTAATGGTTGTTACTCCAAAACAAAAAAAATAGATCAATTTTGCCCTTGAACTATATGAAATGGGGTAATTTTGTCCTCCGTTTAAAGTTCAGGATAAGTGCTCTTAATTATAAGGACTTGAGCAAAATTTTATGGAAAATGATGTGATTACTTTGACTATTTTAAATAATAATTTTATACAATGACAATCTTATGGAATACAAAGTTTAATTATCAACATTAGTTTTTCAATTAAATGTTTATTTCTACTATTTTCTTTTAAAAATACTATTATATCCTCAATTAAAACGTGGGATGATTTAAAGTTATCATACGTAATATAACATACCAAGATAAAATTAATTTTTTTTTTTATCATATCATTTTTAGAGTTAGTAAATCAAATATATTATTACTATTAATACAGAAAAAGAAATGTTTAAATAGTTATATAAAAAAAGTTATATGATTTCATGTTCAGAAATAATTACTCATACTTAATGCATAAGGAAACAAGAAAAAAAACTACATTTGGTTTTTATTTGTTAAAATAGAAAGTCTTTATACTACTTATTTTCTTATTTTGTTATTTTTCTCTTATTTTGAAAATTTGTAAGAAGAGTATTTTTTAGATATTTGGTAAGTTGCAAGGTATTTTTGAACTAACTGATTAACAGCGATAATATTTATAAGCTAAAAATGTAATGGAGGAAAATATTTACGTATTTCATATAGTTTTTGGGCATATCTAGCCCTTTTCACTTTTAAATAATAGAAAAGAAAAGGATGACTCTTTTTTTCATCAGAAAAGTAAAAGACATTTGAGAAAGGGAATTAGATATAAGTGACTGCAATTCTCATTATTATGTCAATTCAACATATGTGAGCTCACAATGCAATCATATAAAAGGTATACACACTTTTACACCATGTCCCCCCCCACCCCCCCCCCACCCCACCCCCCAAAAAAAAAGGGTAAAAACATTATCTTTAAAATGCCATTTTGAATTTTTTGAAAAATATCCATTTTCATTATCACAAATAAAATAAGTGGGATTTGATTGGGTCAATGAAGTCAAGCCTAATCGAAATTTTGGATCACTGGTATTTTTTTTAAAAAGGAAACAAATGTAACACTAATATACTTTCTAGAAAAAGATTGATAACTGAATTAATAAAGGGATAATTTCAAATATGTACAATAAATTAATTAATTTATAATAAATATAGCCAAATTTTCTTTACAAAAAAAATAGCCCAAAAATGAACTAGCCATAAAAAAGAATTACAAAAAATATAGCCGCATGTATGTGTAATGTATATATAATGTATCGATATTGTATAAAAGTTATGTAATGTATCAATATTATATAAATGGTGTATAAACGTATATCGATATTATATAAATAATGTGTAAGCGTGTATCAATATTGTATAAATAGTTATGTAAGGTGTTGATATTGTATGTATATATGATATATAATTATGTATCGAAAATTGATATCTGGAAACTACTTGATTCCATCAACCAATATGGAATTGAGGCAAAGTTGACTGATAAATAAGTCACTCAGGCTTAGGAGAATAATACACGATCTTTTACAATATTTGTTAAGGAATAACAATTCATGAACGAATAATAGGACTAGTGCCTCCTCGAGTCAGCGATACAACAAAATAGACAACCAAGCATACAGATGAAAGTATAATCGTGCTCAGAGTAGACAAAGTGATCTTACTTTGAACTTTGGGTACAGATTTTAAGTTCTAACAAGTTTCTAATGTCTCCCTGAAGAAATTGCAGTGCAAGATTATCTCTTTAGAAATTTAAATGAAGAAATAATAGTATTATATAATTAATAATTATTTCTTACTTGACCATTAACTTCTTATTTAAAAAGGATTTCAACAAAAAAATGGCTTCTAGTACTACGATATTCTGTTATATTGCAAGTTCTTTCAATCTTGACTAACTCAAAATCTCCTCTAAACACTCCCAAATTTTAGATATGAGCTCCTCTCGATATTTTGAATCTTTTGATATGTTATTCACTCGAAACGGTTCACGTTTGCGGCACGTCATTTTCGAATCAAGCTTTTAATGGCCGATTGATCATGGAAGAAGAAGGAAGGAAGATTGAAAATAGCAAAGAATAAAGGAAGGAGGAGGAGGAGGAGGAGGAGGAGGAGGACAAGAAGCCATTAATGGCTGATGTAGAAGGAAGACGAAGCAGCCATATGGACAAACGGCTATTTCATGTTATTTTAACAAAATTGGGCTAATTTTCTTGTAAATAAGATGACCGACTGGTCATTTTTCCTAATTTTCCCATTAATAAAATTATTGTCATATCCAACGATATCTTTGAATTAAAATCCAAAGCAAAAGGGAGAAAAGGAGAAGTAAAATCAATTATCAAAAACCATATATGAAAACATCTTTCTCTAACTGCCCTACAACACAGAATGTTGTTAAGTAAATATAATTATGGAAGGAATATATTCTGGAAAAGAAGATAAACTAAAAAGTGCAAGAAAAAAGCAAAAACAGTAAAGTTACTCATTATCCTCCAAAAAAGTGAAAAAGAATAAAGAAATCACTCATTATTGCCAAAGAAGAGAAAAAAGAGATATCAGATGTCTGAGTTGAAGTCTGATAATTGTATTATTCTTATGGTAGTCAAGCCTCTGTGTAACAACATGTTCGTTCGAGATTTTTGGCTGATATAGTGACCGAATGTTATGCATCTATAATAATATTGAATATTTAAATAATATTTGATTGTTATAGGTAAAGAAAAGAAAAACTTTTTTTTATTCTTTAATGTTATGAACATAGGAACTTTAATGGCAATCCTAAGCTTAATCACACTTTATATGGGTGAAAATCGTTTACATTTTCGAACTCTACTTTAAAAATTAAATACCCTTCTCAACTTTGAACAATAATTATTCTCCCTCCTTTATTTTAATTGACTTTTCTAAATATCTATTTTGCCCTTGTATTATCAAGCTTTATATCTTTTTTTTAAAATCTTCTTTGTAATCACAATTTTTAATTTTTAAAATCTATATAATATATTTTGTATAAAAACAATACTATTTCTTAGATAAAAAAAGAAAAGTGAAAAATACTAATTGACTATGTAAGTTAATGACGTTTCATAATGAAATAAATGAGCAAAATAATAAAAAATTATTAATAATAATCAAAACTGTAATATCTAATTATAAAAAGTAAAAATAACAGGTAATTATAACTTTATAAATATATTTCAATGCATGCAATGCAAAAATAATTAAAAATAGAGGGGTATATATATAACAAATTAAATGATTGTTGTTTATAAATTTTAAATTATAATTTAAAATATTTCATTATTGACAATCAAAACTCGTTTATCTATATAGACATTAGAGAATAACATAGAGAGAACTAAAACATGCATCTATATACATAATTACATATATACATACATGCCCGTTTGGCCATAAGATTTTTTCACTATTTTTTGAAAAAATATTTTACTTTATTCAAAAAATATTGCTTGGCCATAAAAATTTCAAATAAAACTTGAAGTTCTATTTGAAAAAGTGAAAACACCTAAATACTTGTTTTTACTTTTTTCTATCTCACTTTTTTATTTTTTTAGTTATATTTAACACTTTGAATTCTAAAAAGTCTTTCAAAAAAGGTATGGCCAAACACAACTCCAACTCCAACTCCAAAAATTATAAATAAAGTGGAATTTTTTAATTTTCATGACCAAACGCCCACTTAATACATATAATATAAAAATACCAATCATAAAAAATAGCATTAGATTTTATGATTAGTTTGTAAAGGGATTATTTTATTAATAATGTTAATGAATTTAACTAAAAATGGTAAATACCTAGATTAAGAAAAATAAATATATATTATATAAAAATATATTACATAAATAAAAAAATTAAAAATATTAAGGATAAAATAGACATTGCATAGGATAAAGGGGGGAGAATGATTATTGTTCAAAGTTGAGAGGGGTATTTAATTTTTAAAGCAAAGTTAGGGGGTGTAAATAATTTTTCCCCACTTTATATTTTAATGAAGAAAATATATACACATAGTAATATTCTTTGTCAGCGATTCTATTTTTATACAAAATTGCTAGTTATTATACGAAAAAGGGTCACAGTTATCCTTGTCCTCTCACAAATAAGTTATATTTGTCATTTTATTATACTTTTTTCGCATATTTATCATTTTCATCCAATTTTTTAGGATCGTATTTGCCCTTGTACTCTCAAAAAAGCTATATTTACCCTTCGACGTTAAATCTCCGCATCTTCAACATATTTACACATTTCATTTAATTTTAGAGAATATTTGCCCTTGTACTCTAAAATAAATTATATTTATCTCTACTACATTAATCCCTTATTTTCTACCTTAATATTTTTTTGTGGCGCCTATGTGACACTTTTATTTTTAAATTAAATCTACTAACTCATTTAAACTTTCGTCTGATTCACTAACAAATAAAAACTCAATAAGTTCATTGTTCATCCATAGTGAATACGATTTCACCACTCAAATATCGTTCAAATTAATACTAAATTTCTATTATTACGATATGATAATAATTGTTTCAATAATTTTTATTTATAGTGCAATAACAAAGCCTAAGTTTATCCCAATCATTAAAGGTTGTAATTAGCTGTAATTTTCTATTAAAAAAAAAGTGAAAGTTGTGTAAACTATCCATATTTAAAAATTAAACGTACTTTAATTTATATAAAGTGATGTTAAAAATAATTTCACAATATTAATATAATTTAATAATAATTATCGTTGATTATTTACCTTATTTTTAGATTCTTATATGGGATTTGGTATGAATAATTTTATAACAGTGTGTATAACTTAAATTCAATAAATATTGTCAACTTATATGTCAATTAATATTGTTATGAGTAATTTTTCTTTTTTTATTTTTTCATTGGTGGCCACAAAGATGTAATGCAATTAAGGTAAATATAATTATTATTTTTTAGAATACAAGGATAAATATGACCCTAAGGTTGGCTGAAAAGAGAAAATATGCTAAAGACATGGAGATTTAACGTCGTAGGAGTAAATATGATTTTTTAAAAGTATAAGGGCAATATGTCCCCAAAGTTGGATGAAAAAGGTAAATATGTTGAAAAAGTATAATGAAGGACAAATATAACTTATTTGTGAAAGTACAAGGACAAATATGACTCTTTTTCTTATTATTATATTATTAAAATGAAAGATGATTGTTATAAAGGAAATTTTTTACAAAGAATATAATGTACTATTATAAAGACAGTTTTATGTTATTATAGGTGAAAGAATTATTATAGAGGTAAAATATAACATAAAAATTAGTTCAAAAAGGAACTTGATTATTATAATAAAGTATTATTATATAAGAATGTTGTTATAGAAAGGTCTGACTATATATTTTTTTTCTTTGATAACAAAAAATATTTATATTAATAAACTAGGCAGCCATTAGTTTAGAGATAATAATATTATTGAGTTTAGATAGAATATTACATGTACAAGGAGAAATCTTTTTATAATATAATGTCCTCCTTTATCTTCTAGTAGCCTTGGCAACATTTATTGTGGGGTATTTTAAAAAAATACTAGCTGGTAATCAATTGTTTTCTTGATTCCTTCTTAAACAAAATATTAGCTACTTTATTTCCTTCTTGAAAGTTATGCCGAATCACTGAATTTTCTAGTTCCTTCATCAAATACTTGCATGATAAAATCATATTATTATATAGTGTGTTGCTATCTTCAAGGAAATTAATTACTTCGAAGTGTTCGTTTCTATCTCTGTGGGGGATAATTTTAGTTGATGAGCTAGTTTAATGCCCCGAAGTAGGGCATTTAGTTTCATATTTGTATGGGTGATACCTACACATTTTTTATAGAAGCTTAGGATTCAGTTACCATATTCGTCTTTTGTACACACCTTCAATCCTCCTATATGAGATATCTTATTATAGGAGCCATTGATATTAAATTTTAAGTAGCCCCCCGGCAGGAGGAAATCATTTCACATGGATCATGTTTAGAGACATATCATTGCCATTAGTAATGCAGTTGGAGGTGAAGATGAATTTTAATGCCCGAGCGATGACATGTTTAGTGGAGACTTGATTGGTCATTTCATTAAAAGTGTTATAGTTCCCATGGATCCGAACTTAAGTCGTATTTATAACTGTCTGTCAAAATTCACATACAACCACCATATACGAAATATATGTCACCATATGCGACTGTATATGGCTTCCCAAACCAAGCTCAACTTGGAAATTTATTAAAGCCTTGTACGGTTGACATACAATCTGTATATTCCATATACGATCCGTATGTCGCCTTAGTACCTCAATCCCTGAAGGTCCCTAAAAAATTGACTTTAGTAGTTTCTTGTGGCTCGACATATGGCCCGTATATCACTTGCACAGTTGTATGTGGCCTTTGTATGTCAACAAGGAAAGACTCTCAAATTTCAACTTTCAGAACCTCCATCCACGGCAAAACACACGGCCCCGTATGTCAAATGTACGGTTGTATGTGACGGCCTTCGTCTGTTGACCTCAAAAATGTTGTCTTAAGACCCCATATACGATTGATATGTCATCCATATGTGGTTTTATATCTCAACTCTTGCAACTAAAAAAATTCTAACCTCATGGACCTCACATACGATTGGACATGCGGTTCATATTTTAAATGTACAACCTGTATATCTATCGTATTTTAACACAGTTCAGCTCAAACTTGATATTTTTAATTTTTTTTAACTCCAATTTTTTTGTACACCTAGTACACACTGAGATATCAACTTTAATATATATTCACATGTGATTTATCATTGCTCAGATCAAATCACACTATATTTAAAGATTTCAATCTAACCCAAATTTTTGGAGTGTTTCATTTATTATATTTTTCATGGTTGAGAGGCAAATTTGAGTCATTTCACTAGCGATAAAGACATATTTAAGACCAAATTCAAATGAATAGCAAAATTATTCTATTTCTCATAGTTGAGCAGCATTTTTGGCCCTTGTCCCTTCATTAAAAAGTGTCTCTTTTTTATATTTATTATATTATGAATTTCAACAATCTTGTTTCCCTTTCATCGTTAATGATGCTCATTTGCCTTTTTTATATATAAAAATGCTATAATATTTATAAGATTACAAAATTCAACAAGTATTTATAGTATATTATACATACCTTTAATATAAAATCAAAAGATCATTTTTTATATTCTTTGATTTCATAGTCAGTCAAGCTAGACATACAAAATGAGATAAAAGGAGTATAATATTAGAGTTACAGACTAATAATTACAAAGCTAATTTTTTAAATGATCATCCAAGTTTTACAAATTGCCTACCAAAATTACTTTTATTTTTATGACAGTAAAATAATTCAACTATTACTATCATATTAGTATTTTCTATTATATTAGATTAGTATTAGTTAGTGATCCCGATTTGTGAGTCCTTTCTTTCGTGATAAACTGTTGGCACCAGTCCTACATATCCTCAAAATGAATAAAAATCACAAAAACCTTATTCTCTCCTAGTTGGCATGTCATGTCGCATAAAATTCTTTTTTTTAATAATAAATTCATTTAACTCATATACTTTAATAAGGATGATTTTTTTTTTTTGAAAATAATACACATACAACGGAATAATTAATTGACAAACCTAAATCTGTTGTAAAACTAAACTAAAAGAATAACAACATGAAGTAAGACGTAGACAAGAAATGTAGAGAAGATAAGAGATGGAAACTTTCTTATTCTTCCAAGTATTCAAGTGTATCAAACATTATGCTTAGAACCTCTATTTATAGTATTACATTGAGAAACATAAAAGGGTGCAATAAATATGGCATTAATCTTTTAGGAGATGGGGAAGACAATGGTGTTATGGATAATCAATGAGGAGGTGGGTTACTACTCATCAAGGAGAAGTTATGGTGTGAGGTTACTATTTACAAATGAAATTATAGTGTGGACGTCCACAATACAAGATGACAACATTGTGTTACCACACAATTGTTTACAACAAAATCAATAGTGCAAATCAATCATAAAACGCATTCTGGACCTGATGGAATGTCGGATTCACCAACAGAGGTTATTTTCAACGAATATTGACCAAAATCAACACTAGGACAAAATTTTTAACTTTTCAATCAACTACCCAAAATGCATCTCATTGCCTTGGGAACCCAACCAACAGTTCTACTTAAGGCTGTCAATGGAACTGGGAGGTGCCGGTACCGATTCCGGTCCGTCCCAGTCCGTTACCGATCCGGTGGACTCCGGTTCCGATCCGTCCCGGTCCGTTACCGATCCGATGAACTCCGGTTCCGATCCGTCCCGGTCCGTTACCGATCTGGTGGACTCCGGTTTCGTCCGGGGGTAGGGGGCTACCGGGTGGGGTAACGGGACAGAAGGGGTAGAGGCTACAGGATCATCCCGATCCAGTTCGTGCCGGTACCGGTCTGGTCTGGTCCGATCCGGCGGGAATTGAAAATTTCAAAAAAAAAAAATTAAATTCAAATGACCGTTGGGCTAGTGGACCCCATCCAACGATCATTTCACCCAAAACACCTCCCAAAATACCTCCTACCCCCCAAACATTTTTTAATACCCCAAAGTTTTTAAAAATATATTTTAGTCCTAATTTTTAACTATAAAAATCCTCCACACCTTCATTATTTACTACATAAATCTTCTTCTTCTTCTTCTTCATCTACTCTCTCAACTCTCAAGTCTTCTACTCTTCTACTCTCTACTCTCTAATAGTCTCTATTAAATTGTTAATTTTATTAGTTGGATTATTTTGGAGCAATCTTCAAGCTTCAAGTTTCATCTACAAATTTTGGCTTTTGGTTATACACGTCTGCTTTTACGCAGATGTTTGATACAATCGTTTCAACTTTCATCTCTTTACTTATTTAATTTTTTACATTTAATTTTCGTATTGATTTATTTGCTTACTTTTAATATTTTAATATGGAATCCGGTGATAAAAATATTGGCAGAGGTAAACAAATACTTTTTGGTAGGGTCACTAATGTACTAACCGGAAAAAATAAAGTCGGTAGTTCTTCTAAATCCAAATCTAAAACTAGACAAATGCCTCAATTAAGAATAAATACGGAAGATTTTACGCATGTTGATGATACTCCTTTTAATATTGATAGTAATACTCAATTAGATAATGAATCTTTAGAAATGGGATTTGGTAATTTTAATGAAGAACTAGATGAAGAAATAGAATATAATAATGAATTTGATGATAATGATACTTATGATGATGATGAAACACAACCACCTACGGCTACTAGTCCCACTCCCACTTCCACTCCCGCTCCCGCTCCCGCTTCCGCTCCCGCTCCCGCTCCCCTCCTGCTCCCCCTGTATATCCTACTAGGGCTAAGATCAAGGCTGAATGTCCTAAAAAATCTATTGTGTGGCAATTTATTACTCAAAGTGAGGATAAAACTCAAGCTATTTGTAAAAAATGTAAACATATTTTGAATCATAAAACTACGGGAAAGACGGATGGGACAGGACATTTAAGAAATTATTTGTTGGGATGTTGTAAATTAGCATTTTTGCAAGCTCAGGCTATAGCCGATGCAATAAAAAATGGTACTCCCCTTTCTGATGCATCTGTAGGAGTAGGGGCCTTTAACATGGTCCAAACACAGTTAAACCCTTCTAATCTTTCAGGCCCTAGTACACATCGCACATATAGTAGACAAAGAGATCTTGAAGAATTAGCTAAAATGATTATTGTTTGTGGTTTGTCTTTTAATTTTGCTGAAAATTCCAGTTTTGTTCATTATATTCAAATAGTGTATAATCCATCTTTCACAAGTTTTACAAGAAATACAATTAAAAAAGTTATTTTTGATTATCAAGGACAACATTTTCATTATCTTCATTGTTTATTTCAATATAATACTTGTAAACTCGCTATCACTTCTGATATGGGTCGTAGTCCTAATGGTAACGATTATTTCACTATTACTGGCCATTGGATTGATGAAAATTGGAACATGCAAAAAAAAAATTAGGTTATAAATGTTGTGAAATGCATAAAATCGGTAGTTACATAGCTAAAACTATTACAGAAGTTTTAGACTTTTATGGAATTTGTAATAAAGTAATTAGTGTCACCCTAGATAATGCTTCTAGTAATACAAATGTTGTTGATAAACTAACATTGGTACTTTTCCCTATTTATGATAATGGTTTTCATATTAGGTGTGCTGCACATATATAATTTGATTGTAAGAGATGGTATAGCAATGTATAATAATGGTTGTATAAAATGTGAAACTGCATGTCATTATATTTTTAAATGTCAAGTAAAAGCTAGACGTGTAGAGTTTGAAAACCGTTATCCTGAATTTAGTCTTACCTCTAGAAAAATTCCAAAAACAGTGTCTATTAGATGGAATTATTTATATGAAATGCTTAAAGTTGCTTATGATTATAGATAGCCTTTACAAATGGTTTGGAATGCTCATAATTCAAATATGGATTATAGAATTACTGAAACTGATTGGGATGACGTATATAAACTTAAAGAATTTTTAATTTTTTTTTATTTAGCTACAAAATAAATATCTGGACTTTATTATCCAACTATTTGTTAAGTTTTACCAAATATATGTGCGATTTCTGATAATTTTTTTCAATACAAAAATATTCCACGATTTCAAGAGTCCGTTAAGGCAATGATTGAAAAATTTTAAAAATATATTTTTCCTATTCCTCAAATTTATTTAACTGTTTGTTTATTAAACCAAACTTACAAAGAAATAGGTGCATCACGAATGGTTGAAAGAATATATACAAATTTAGATATTGTAGATATTATAAATGAAGAAGATGACGAAGCTGACAAAATGCCTAGTTTGTCCGATGTTAAAGATAGCATAAGAATTGAAGCTAGAAAATTGTATGACTTGTATAATTCTAGTAGAATAAATGAAGTAGTACGTAATGAAGAACCTACAACTTCTAGGCGTAGATATTCAAATGAAGATAATATTGATGATATGCTAGAAAATTATCTTGGTCTTACTTCTAATGAAAGGAATGATTTTGATGAATATCTTAATCAAGGAACAGAAAGTATTAAGGATGCAAAAGGCAAACTCAACTTTTAGAATGGTGGAGGACTCGCGGCAGGTCATTTCCAAAAATTTAACTGGTGGTTTGAGATTTGCTAGCTATTCAAGCATCTTCAGTAGCTTCGGAGGGTGCTTTTAGTGCAGCAAGATTTCAAATTGGGGAGCATAGGTATTCATTAGCATCAGACAGCTTGGAGATATCGGTATTGTTTAGAGATTGGATCAATACCGAGTGAAGAAATTATGGACGTCCAAGTTTACCTGCCCAATTTGAATATGATATAGATAATATTTTGGTAAATTCTAGTGAAGACGGCATGGATGCATTGGAGGATCAAGCACAATAACCACTTCCAGAAAATGTTACCAGAGAAATGTTAGAAGCTCCACATCAAGACTATTTTCAAAGCTACAAATATTAGTATGATAATTCGAGGCCTAAATTCAAACAGAACCCTTCCTAGAAGGTGTGATACGCCCAAATTACACCTCCTTTTAGAAGCGTAAGCGATCGCGATCAAATATAGGACCCAACGAAGGTTAGGATCGATCCCACAGGGAATATGGTAGGACTATGGTCGATTAATGTTTACTCGCGCTTTTAGTCATTTATTTCCCTCGAAAAAGGGGGATTTTAAAGTAACAATTAATAATTGTAACTAGAATGTAAACAAGTAACACGTGACAATTTTAAGAGTTGTAATCAATGGGTGAGATGACTAGGGTAGTGTTCCCCATGAGATCATAACTTAGTAGGGCATTGTACTTAGTAAACTAGTTTGGTGCTTAGCATGCAGAATCGGTAAGTTAGGTTCACCTAAATCCTTGGTCCGGCAGATAGAGGAATTTCACCACACACCTTGGTCCGGCCGTGGGTGTATGTTGTACTAACTCTTACCCTGGATCCCAGATTAGCTATTTCCGGACAAGGTCAAGCTATTAGATGAGGGTTGGTAGCCTCAAATCTCTGTTGTTAAACAAACCTTTTCCCATCCATTACCTCCTTGGTCCGGCAAGTAAGGATAAGACGAGTTCTAACATTGCGCAGCATTAAAAAGAAATCAAAGCGAAGGAAAGAACAATATATGCATAAGCACCGCTCTAGAGTACCCAAGTACTTTGCCTACTTCGTTAATCCTTCATGGTTCCCACAACCCTAGTTGTGGATTTAGCTACTCATGTTCATAAGTAAACAATCAAGAGTTATTGGTGTGTTCATAATCATATATTTACAATAGGAGTTAAAGAAATCCGGAATCTTGAATGGATGAAGATGGAACTCAAGAACAATGAACTATGAATGTATTCAACTCTCAAAACCAAGAACAAGCTAAAATCACAATATTTCGAATGTGTTTCCTACAAACTATCGTGCATAAAACGTAAAATAAAACCTAGGAAAGGTATTTATAGACAGTAAAAATCCTATCCTACTTAAACAAGGAAACTGGCATCGACAGCTTCCACGGACATAGTCTACGGTCCGTGGAAGTTTCTACGGGTTGTCGTCAGCACTCGTGAAACTCAGAGTATTTGTCATCCTGCAGGTTCCTTTCCACGAGAGCTGTCTACGACTCGTAACTTGAATCACGGCTCGTGGAATTGAGTCGTAGACCTCAGACAGTTTTCTCATTTTCTGATCAGGTTCCACGAGCAGGAATCACGACTCGTGAACAGGTCCACGGCTCGTGGAAACCTTTTGTAGAACTCAGGCCCCAGCTACATCTGCAGTATTCTTTCTACGACTGACTTCCACGACTCGTGGAATAATCAACGACTCATGGTCTTGAGTCGTAGAAGTCAGTTTTAGCCCAAATATCAATCTTTCTCTGCACTTAAGCCTCCGAACCATGTTTTCCTACACAAGACTCAAAAATACATCAAAGCTACTAAAAATTGCTAAAGAACATACTCCAATTCCAAGTTTTAAGCGTCGAAAGTGTCGCAAATTCACGGCACATCAACACCCTCAACTTAAAATTATTGCTTGTCCTCAAGCAATAAAACAAAACTATCCTAGAATGATGCTTGAGAAAAAGAAAACTAGGAACTATGGCAGACATATGATTTAGCCAGTCAGCTTACAACAAGTATCCCCTATATGATATTTCTAGAAAGCGAAAAAAAGAAGGTTCGAGCCGAAAAGAGCTCTTCATCATGTTGTTGAATTTCGAAAGAAAGAAAGTGATTGACCTCTCACTCACGGCACACATGCTATATCTCATTTTTCAATACAAACAAGTGCATAAATTTTGCCTATCAAGACAACACAAGAGGATCCATGGGTGACATCATGCTATTAATAGACGATACAGCATACACATATGAGACTTACCCTAACAATCAGCAGTCAAAGTTACTCTAGTGCCCTCACCACAAAGAAGTCCCACTCACTCAATAATAAATTTCATATCTGGGACTGAACTAGAACAACTCACACTCTCAAAGATGTTCAAACACTGCATGCACAATACCATAGGCTTGCCCTTATTTTCTATGCCTCAATTTTTGAACAGTTGGGTTAGGATCACTATAGGACTTTACTCGGCTTGTAACGTAGGCTCGGGGACGGTATGGTAGATATGGAAAATAGTGACTAAGCCCTCCTTGACACAATACCATAGGCTTTCCCTTATTTTCTATTCCTTCATTCCTTTCTTATACCTTCTTTTTCATTAAGTGGCGGGCACGGTTTTTATTTTAGACTAAACTTTTCATGACACATCTCTCTCTTTTCTTCTTCTTTTTATTTCTTTTTCTTTTTCTTTTTCTCTTTTTTTTTTCTTTTTCTCTTTTTCTCTTTTTAGTATATCCGCCACACCCGTTATTTTCCTCTTTGTCACTAACCTTTCCTTTTCATAACCCATCTTTCACACTCACCTTCACAGTAGCCACCCTCAACTTAGGCGATTTGCCTGAGTTGAGGTGCACAATGTCCAAGGAGGGACCAGGACCAAACTGAAAGTTCATAGAAACTAGGGAAGGTGATTAGGCTATTCAACAAAAAGGGTCAATTTTGGCTCAAACTCAGAGATTAATGGGTATTTACATCATTTGGACGGTCATTTAGGCTAAGTGGGTTGTTTCAAAGATGACCTATGATCCTTTCCTAACCAACCATCCTACAACCTAGGCAAGAATAACCGGGCAAGTTCTAGATTGACACACAATGCAAGAACAGTACGAATGCAACTCACACACATATGGCACAGAGTATAACAATCACATACTAACTATCAGGTTCATACTCTAGCTTAAGTTGTTCATAAGATCGATCAACTTAATGTCATGCACAGATTCATAATGGTCAGTCTATCAACAAACAGATAATCTAATGTCACACAAAAATCGAGGAGGGGGGTCTTAATTTTCAAATTAAAAATGGTACTCAAAATCATACCATAGACTGAGCTAAGTTCCTTTTCTTCTTTTACTACACACAACCTATACTAAACATGCCAGTTCAACAGAAATTAAAAATCCTTAGGGAAAGAACACAAGCAAGAAAATCCCAAGGACTCGGGTACCTTGTGAGTACCCTCATGGGTTGCCTCCCATGCAGTGCTTGATTTAACATCGCGGCACGACGCGGGTCTTTTGGCTACTCAGACTTTGCCAAAAGACCCATCAAAATGCAGACCAGCTGCTGCCCCCACCCCACTAAAAAGCAATATGCATTGCCCTCAATGCACTAAAATAATAAAGGCATAGGGAGGTGAGAACATACCTGAGATACCTAGGTGCCGGCGTTCGATGAAGTAGGCAGGGCCGGTGATGTAGCACCCGCAGCAGTGTCAGTGGCGGTGGCGATGGACAACGCGCTTAATCACTAACCATAGGAGTGACATCGGTGGATGCTCACTCAGTAGCAACCAACTCTAGAGTCCCAAGAACTGAAGATGTAGCCCCTTCACTAACTGGGGCCGAACTAGAGGATGCACCACAACGTCTTTGTCGCTCCGCCTCCTCAAGGATGCGCATATCATCAAGAGATCATTATATGGCAGTCGTGGTATCATATCGCAACCTCTTTGGATCTATCTCAATCTCAGAAGCGCCATCAGTACGCACTATCTTCGGTCTATCACTCGGAGGCATAGGCTTCATCCCAGTAAATAAGTCAATAACTCGGTGTATGGGCGCTGGGACCTCAATATCGATGTAGGGCATGAGCAGGGTATGGCTGGTATCGATAGATCTAACCTCTTCTCGGAGTCGTGCCAGCTCATCTTGAATATATCCCAAGTATGGGCTCTGTATGGACTGTAATCGAGCACTCACTCGGCGCTCAAAAGCATCAACCCTTGATGTCATCTCTCGTGCAACCCGGTTGATCTCAACTTTCATCCTCTCCTTTGCGGCCGCTACAGTAGATCGCACCCATGGTTAGATTTGGTCCAATAAATCATTCACTTATTTTTGCGTATCAACCTGGCGAGCAACTAGCTTCTAGAGAAACACGACATCAATAGTAATCCTACCTGAAGAAGCTGGGCGCGAAGGCGCAGTAGGGGTGCCTACTGGTGGCTGAGAGGTCGAAGGCGCTGAAGCTGAAGCTGTAGTTGTGGCACCTTCTGCGACTACACTTACCCCCATATCATGCAAGTCTATTAGGTCTCGTGCTGCGTAGGACCCCTCAACTCGCATAGTACTAGTAAAAATGGAGGATGACGCTTGTCAGTATGCAACCAGGTTAGTCATATCTCTAATCAACCCGGCATCCTGAATCCTAGTCACCTCCTTAGTGTGGTCAATATCGGGCATCCGCGGGACTGCCGACTCTATGCATAGATGATGAATCAAATAGGGAAAGGGTATGCTAGTGTGCAGTCTGAATGCCCGCTCATGTATCTCCTCTAATATGCAGCGTGGGAAATTTATCTCATATCTCGCCATGTGGCCACTAGTACTGCACGGTCAGGCGTCAGGGAATTGTCCGCCTGAGTCAGATAGATGCGGGACTGGACAATGTCCCACCAGAACTTGCCAGCAAAATTTAATGTTGCCCTTTTTATGTTGCCGCTGTGAACCCATTCTGCATATTTACCATTCTCATCTATATAACCCGCAGCCCATTTCAATAAATCCTCTCGTTGAACCGGGTCCCTCATCTTTGTTTTATCTCGGACAATATTCATCTTGCTATCGAACTCTACCGTGTTGACCTGTAATTCATGCTCTGGTCCAAACAAGAACCTCTGAATAGTTTGCTCAGAGATATCCACAGGTGCATGCCACACCAAAGTACTGGTAAGTGGAGGTAGATCCTGATAGCATTGTCTCGGTCCAAGTAGCCGAGAGCCTATGGCCTTATAGGAGGCATAAAATTCTCGAACTATCTCAGGACAATAGCTACCTAGGGGCTCAGTCATCCAACCGCATCGGTAGTGATTGAATGTGGCCTGAATATATGGGACGGATGCTAAGCCCTCAATCCGGATCCATGGCTCCTCAAAAATACCCCTTTTGGGCAGGACCCTGTCGGACTGAGAAATCCCCTGTCTGTATATGTTATGCATCTTCAGAAGACACCATCTCTGATTATCATGCGCCTCCGGTCTCTATGCTCTGTTATCCTCTGCCTGTGTCCGAAGTGCAGCTGCCGGGACAGCCAGATCAGAAGAGCTCTTATCACCGGATGCTGACTCAATATCATCAGACTCATTTTCGTTGTCAGTACCAGTCCTTGTGTTGCTCTCCCGGCTACCATCACCCTCTTCGGATGACCCCTCTCCCTCTTCAGACTGGGGAAAAGTGGTTGTTGTTGGTGGTAATGTGGTAATGGCTAGCTGAAGTGTGGCTTCCTCAGCTGCCTGTGTTTGTGCCCCACGTCTTGTGGTCCGAGGCTCCACATCTGGGTCGGGCTGAACCTCATAAATTTCCTCCGATCTGCTTGATTCAGGTTCATGTGCGGCAGGCTCGTCAGGTTCATCATTGAGTCTAGACCTGAATTGATGAGCTGTCACTTTGGCTGACTTTGTGTTCTTCGACCTCATGGTACCTGTGGAGGGAAACATCAGTACGACCAAACCAAGGAGAACCCAAAAAAAAGTTTAAATTTTCACTGAACTTTGGGTCCACGAGAGGGTTCCATGACTAGTGGAAGACCCTCGTGATTTCTGGTTAGCAAAATGTGATTGCAGGTCTGAGTTCCACGAGTTGCATATACGACTCGTGATTGGAACCACGACTCGTAGATGCCTCTCGTGGAAATCAGACCTCATTGACAGTCTGCAGGTCTGAGATTCACGAGTGCCATCCATGACTCATGGACGACCCTCGTGAAAATCAGACCTAAGAACAAGTTTCAGTTCTAACTTCGACGAGTGCATTCCATGACTTGTGGAATGAACCACGACCCGTAGAGTGCACTCGTGATCACTGTGCAGCAGAAAACCAATGTTTTTAAATTTTGTGAAATTCTTTCCATCCTAAACACATTCCTACACACAATTGCATACATGTTTTACTCACCCACTTCACAACCGTCATCCCTAGGGTGTTTACACAATTAAATCACACAATTATATACCCTAGGTCAAGTTGTATTCCCTAAAATTCCAAGCAAGGTTTTAGAGCAGCTTCATACCTTTTAAATTTGGGGAAGAACGGTAGTAATTGATGGTGATTAGGAGCAACAACCTCGACCCACGACTTGAGGGAGCTGTTATGCTAGTTTTTGACATGTACGGTGAAGAAAACCATGACACGATCGATTTGGGGGGTATGGGGAGTGATTTTAGGATATGAACTGATTTGATGGCGGATTTGAAGGGATTTGGGGAGTTTGAATAGAAGTAGAAGATGGTGGTGGTCGATTTTGAAGGAAAAAATGGGAGAAAGATTTGATTTTGGGGTAATTTAAACAATAGGAGTCGCGGGTCGGGTCGGGTCGGGTCAGGCGGGTGAACAGTAAAATTACAAGAAAGCTTACTTGCGTTCCACGAGTCATGGAGTTAACCACAACTCATAGAACAGGCTCGTGGAACAAGTCCTGCCACCCATGTTTACGTCTGACTTCCACGACCAGAAACCACGATTCGTGATTGTGATCACGGCTCGTGGAACTGGTTCGTGGATTAAATTCTGCAGATGGTCATGATTCTCTGATTTCTACGACTTGAAACCATGACCCATGATGTTAATCACGACTCGTGGAACAGGTTAGTAGATGATGTTCTGCACTTGTCCATTTTTAGTCGAGTTCCACGAGTTGGGTCTACGACCCGTGGATTGATTCACGGTTCGTGAACCTTGCTCGTGGAACCTGACTTACCCATTTTTGGAGTTTTATCTTTTCCAGCATTCTCCCTCCACTTGTTCCTGCACACATTATCCTTGGGTTGCCTCCCAAGCAGCGCCTGATTTAATGTCGCGGCATGACGCGAGTGTTTTGGTTACTCAGACTTCGCCAAAACACTTCTACAAAAGCAAAAATAGCAAGATAAAAAGAAAATATCCATGGGTTGCCTCCCATGCAGCGCCTGATTTAACATTGCAGCACGAAGCAGGTTGCTTGATTACTCAGACTTCATCAAGCTCCTTGGGTGAGACGAATTCATCCAGGCTTCAATTATTTT
Organism: Jaltomata sinuosa; assembly: GCA_003996215.1. NCBI lineage: Eukaryota > Viridiplantae > Streptophyta > Magnoliopsida > Solanales > Solanaceae > Jaltomata > Jaltomata sinuosa. The sequence goes on from QJPP01003051.1 coordinate 54,428, forward strand.
GAGCTCCTCTACTGTACTGAAATATGCTTTGATTCACTTCCCATTTGCCTTGAACCTTTTTCCTTCATGGTTTTCAAGTTCAATCGCCCCGTGAGGAAACACTTGGACCACCTTGAAAGGTCCAATCCACTTGGACTTTAACTTGCCAGGAAACAAGCGAAGTTTGGAATTAAAGAGCAGGACCAAGTCACCTGGCTGGAAGTTCCTCTTTTCTATTTTCCGGTCATGGTACAATTTCATCCTTTCCTTATATAGTGCTGAACTCTCATATGCATTCAATCGGAACTCATCCAACTCATTCAACTGCCCAAGCCTATGCAACGATGCCTCAGACCAATCTAAGTTCAGCTTCTTCAATGCCCACATGGCCTTATGCTCTAACTCAACTGGAAGATGGCACACCTTACCAAACACGAGCTGATATGGTGATATACCTATTGGGGTCTTGAATGCAGTACGGTATGCCCACAAAGCATCATCTAACTTCCGCGACCAATCCTTTCTATTGGCATTGACAGTCTTGGACAGAATCGATTTTATCTCTCTGTTGGAAACCTCCACTTGCCCACTCGTCTGAGGACGATAAGGGGTTGCAACTCTGTGTTTTACTCTATATTTCTCAAGCAAAGCACAAAATAGCCTGCTGCAAAAATGAGAGCCTCCATCGCTAATTATTTCCCTTAGCGTACCAAACCTGGAGAAGATGTTCTTTTTCAAGAATGTTGTGACACACTTGCCTTCATTACTTGGAAGCGCAACCGCCTCCACCCATTTTGATATATAGTCAACAACCACCAATATGTAGCAGTTTCCATTAGATGACACAAACGGACCCATGAAGTCTACGCCCTAAACATCAAACAGCTCAATCACAAGGATGGAATTAAGAGGAAGTTCATGCCTCCTTGATATACCTCCTTCCCTTTGACATCTGCTGCAAGCCTTAGCAAACTCATGGGCGTCTTTGTGAATAGTCGACCAATAGTAGCCGCATTGTAAAATCTTGTGTGCAGTCCGGATACCACTATAATGACCCCCAACAGGGGATGAGTGGCAAGCCTCTAATATCTCCATCATCTCAGCTTCAGGCACACATCTCCGGATCATAGTATCAGCACACACGGAACAAAAATGGCTCTTTCCAGAAGTATTTCTTGACATCGGACATGAACTTTCTTCTTTGGTAGACCGACATATCATCAGGCACTAAATCACTTGCCAAATAGTTGGCAATGTCGGCAAACCATGGGATCAAATCTTGTGAAGCAGCTAATACTTGTTCATCAGGAAACCAATCATCTATTTCTTGCTCATCATTCAGCTTCAACATTGCCTCTTCTTCCAGCCTAGACAAATAGTCTGCTACCTGATTCTCTGTACCCTTTCGGTCCTTGACCTCAAAATCAAACTCCTGCAATAGCAACACCCATCTAATCAGCCTTAGTTTAGTATCCTTCTTCGCTATGAGATAACGAAGAGCTGCATGGTCAATGTGCACCACCACCTTGGTGCCAAGCAAATAAGATCTAAATTTCTCAAACGCAAAGACCACAACAAACAGCTCTTGTTCAGTCACAGTATAATTCTTCTAAGCTGGGTTAAGTGCTTTGCTAGCGTAGTATATCGGATGGAGGATATTTTCACGCCTTTGACCTAGGACTGCTCCTAGCACCACTCCACTAGCATCATACATAACCTCAAAAGGTTGGGACCAAATAGGAGAGATAATGATAGGAGCTGAGACCAACTTTTCTTTAAGGCATTCGATGCCTTCAAACATGCATCATCAAACACGAACTTTACCTCCTTCTCCAACAATTTGCATAATGGATTAGCAATTTTGGAGAAGTCCTTGATAAACCTCTTATAGAAACCAGCATGCCCCAAAAAGCTTCGAATCCCTTTCACAGAAACTGGTGGAGGCAATTTTTCAATCAACTCAATTTTCACTTTGTCGACCTTAATACCCTTCTTGGAGATCCTATGGCCAAGCACTATGCCCTCTTTCACCATGAAGTGACACTTTTCCCAATTCAGCACTATGTTGTACTCTTCACATCATTTCAGTACACAACTAAGATGATCTAGACAATCTTCAAAAGAGTCACCTACCACTGAAAAATCATCCATGAATACCTCAATAGTGTCCTCCACCATGTCTAAGAAAATGGACATCATGCAATACTGGAATGTTGTTGGCGCATTGCACAAACCAAACGACATCCTTTTGAAAGCAAATGTCCCATATGGACAGGTGAAAGTGGTTTTCTCTTGGTCTTCAGGAGCAATCGAGATCTGATTGTATCCCAAATAACCATCAAGGAAACAATACCATCCTCTACCAGCAAGACGGTCTAACATCTGATCCATGAATGGCATCGGAAAATGGTCCTTCTTAGTCCATGCATTCAGCTTCCTATAATCCATGCATATGCGCCAACCTGTGACTGGCCTCATTGGAATCAGTTCATTCTTTGCATTTGGGACTACAGTAATCCCTCCCTTCTTTGGCACACATTGAACCAGGCTCACCCACTTGCTATCGGAAATAGGATAAACCACACCTGCATCCAGCCACTTAATAATCTCCTTCTCGACAACCTCTTGCATAGGCTGACTCAACCTACGCTGGTGCTCCATACTTGGAATACAATCTGGCTCGAGTTGAATTTTATGTGTACAGATTCCAGGCAGAATCCCGATAATGTCAGCGATGGCAACCAATGGCTCTTTTAAACTTCCTCAAGACAGAAACCAGAGCTTTAACTTGCCCTTCACCTAAATCTGCAGTAATGATCATTGGGAAAGTCTTATTATCTCCTAAGAATACGTACCGAAGATGAGCTGGAAGCACTTTGAGCTCCAAGACTGAAGGCTCCTCAATAGACGGTCGGGCAGGCGGTGTTTGCCTATTTTTCAAGTCTAAGTCGAGCTTCTTTGGTGCATAACTGTAAGATCCCAACCCTGTGAGTGCTGCTACCATTTTATCGTACTCCTCAATGTCGTCACCTTCAAAGTTCATAATCACAGCAGCAAGGGCTTCGACTCCAAGTCTTTTCTCAATAGGTACTCCAATCTGATCCTCATCAACAACATCAATAACTGACACCACTCGCATGTCATCATGATGCTTCATAGATTTGCAGACATCGAACGTCACCTTCTCATCATTCATCCTGAATTTCATCTGCCCAGTTTCCAAATCAACCAAAGCGCATTCAGTAGCCAGGAATGGGCGCCCTAAGATAATGGGCACCTCAAAGTCAACCTCGCAATCCAGAATCACAAAGTCTGCAGGAAAGATAAAAGTGTCAACCTTCACCAATACACCATAAAGGATCCCCATAGGTCTCTTCACCGTACGATCTGTCATGAGGAGCCGCATTGTAGTTGGAGTGGGGGCTCCCAAGCCCAGCTAATTATACATTGCTAGTGACATAAGATTTATACTAGCACCCAGATCACACAACGCTTTGGCAAAGTAGAAAGCTCCAATAGTGCAAGGAATTGTGAAGGCTCCAGGATTATTTTTTTCCTGAACCATGGAACGGGATGCTATCGCACTACAGTGGTGCAAATTGTTGGCTGGCTCAAAGCTAACCATCCTCTTCTTAGTTACCAGATCCTTCATGATTTTGTCATATCCAGGCATCTGCTCCAGTGCTTCTACCAAAGGAATATTTACTGACAGTTGTTTCAACATAGAGATGAACTTGTAAAATTTTCCATCCTCAACCTTTTTCTTCAATATCTGGGGATACGGAGGAGGAGGCAATGACATGGGTTTCAGGACTGGTGCAACCTCCTTGCTCTTTGCTTTCAACTCAGAATACTGTCTCTCAATTTGCTCCTCCTCACCATCTATTCCTTTAGACTCGATCGGAATCTCAGCATCATCTTTTTTAACTTCGGCGGGCTCATCAACAATTTTAGGGATGGGAGGATCAATGGTCTGCTTTCCGCTTTAAGTAGTCACTTCCATAACCTGCCAATCGTTCTTCGGGTTCTGAATGGTATCACTTGGGAGAGCACCCTTTTGATGCGGATTCATGCTAGTGGAAATCTTGTGCATCTGTGTCTCAAGCTGCTTTATGGAGACAGCATGTGAATCCACTCTCTGACTGATATTTGAAAGGTCTGTTTTTATCTCCTTCATGCTTGCATCTGTGGAGTCAACCTTTTCAAACACCTTGTTGAGCAGCTCCCTCATGGTAGGTTGTCCAGGCCACTCTTCGCGATTTCCAGGCGGGACATAAAGACCACTTCTATTATTCTTGTACCCATCCTTTTTCTTCCAATCACCATCTCTGTAACCGGACCAATTGTAGTAATCATCTCTATCTCTGTTTCGACCTTAATTTCCTTGGCCAGAGGCCCAAAAACCCGCCCCTTGATCATTCACATAACTAACCTCCTCTTCGAATAAGTAATTGTCTGGCCTAGGTGCTTTACCTTGTGAACCGATGGATTTTACCTTCTCTACTCCCTCAGCCAGGAATCTCTTTGCCAGTAACCCAACTATCATGTTCATCTCGGCAACTTCCTGTTTGAGGTCTTGCAATTCATTTGGATCCAAGGACTTACCAACTGCGTATGTACCTGCTGGGGTCTCTAACTCTCTGGTGTGCCATGCTCTGTTGGTCTAGGTAACCCAATCAAGTATCACCGAAGCTTCATCATACGAGTTGTCCATGAACGCCCTATCAGTTACAGTGCCAGCTAGTGCTTTGGTGTTGGCGTTCAGTGCTTTGTAAAAAAATTCCATCAGATTCCTTGAAGGTATTTCGTGTCTCGGAACTTGCTTCAACTTCTTCTTGAACCTTAGCCAAGCCTCATATAACGCCTCTTCAGGTAGCTGCTTGAAATTATAAATCTCCTGTTTCAATTGCAACATCCTTGATGGAGGAAAGAATTGCTCCAAAAACTTGGTCTTCAACTCGTGCCATGTGTATATGGAATTATCGGGCAGTTTTGAGAGTCAAACAGTTGCCTCGTTGGTCAATGAGAATGGAAACAACCTCAGTCTAATAGCATCTTGCCCCACTCCTAGCATACTATATGCCTTGCAAATCTGAGTAAAATTCTGCACATGACGTTTTGCATCTTCTGTAGGTTTTCCAGCATACAGTCCCTTATTATTCATCAACTGGATCATGGTGGTGGTGATGTCAAATTTTGCCCCATTAGTCAGTGGTGGCAATACTATGTGTCCAGTAATGCCCAATTCTTCCTCCTCGTCATAATCATCATAATCATAGTAGTGAGGGGCTTGCCTGGGTTACTGCATCTGTCGACCCCTATTATGTCGTGGCGCGACTGGTCCTCTAGGCAAATTCTGGTGAGCTACCCCGTCTGCTGCTGCTTGGGTCTTTAGTGCAGCTTGACGAGCAGCTTATTATCGAGCCTGCCTTGCTTGCTCAGCCGCCGCATTTCTAGCTGCGAGGTCTGCTACAAGTGCAGCTTCTTCAGCGGCAAGAGCATCTTCTCCTTCCTTTTTTCGTTGCTCATCCTCGGCCAACAACCGGGCTGTGATTTGCTCCTGTGTCTCGTGCTCTCCCTCTTTAGCCATGTTTCTTAAGGTTTTGGAGAGCTCGGGATCGTATGGGATCAAGGGATTGCCTTAACTCCTTGTATTGGGCATGCACAAGTGTGCAACCTTTAGATCAAAACAAAAACAACAGAAAAAGTAAAATTAGGAAATAAGGACTAATAATGAAATAAACACAAACTCTCTTAATCCCAAATCGTATTCCCCGGCGACGGCGCCAAAATTTGACGCGCCCAAATTACACCTCCTTTTAGAAGCGTAAGCGGTCGCTGATCAAATATAGAATCCAACGAAGGTTGGGATCGATCCCACAGGGAATATGATAGGACTATGGTCGATTAATGTTTACTCACGCTTTTAGTCGTTAATTTCCCTCGAAAAGGGGGATTTTAAAGTAACAAGTAGTAATTGTAACTAGAATGTAAACAAGTAACACGTGACAATTTTAAGAGTTGTAATCAATGGGTGAGATGACTAGGGTAGTGTTCCCCATGAGATCATAACTTAGTAGGGCGTTGTACTTAGTAAACTAGTTTGGTGCTTAGCATGCAGAATCGGTAAGTTAGGTTCACCTAAATTCTTGGTCCGGCAGATAGATGAATTTCACCACACGCCTTGGTCCGGCCGTGGGTGTATGTTGTACTAACCCTTACCCTGGATCCCATATTAGCTATTCTCGGACAAGGTCAAGCTATTAGATGAGGGTTGGTAGCCTCAAATCTCTGTTGTTAAACAACCATTTTCCCATCAGTTACCTCCTTGGTCCGGCAAGTAAGGATAAGGCGAGTTCTAACGTTGCGCACCATTAAAAAGCAATCAAAGCGAAGGGAAGAACAATACATGTATAAACACCGCCCTAGAGTACCCAAGTACTTTGCCTACTTCGTTAATTCTTCATGGTTCCCACAACCCTAATTGTGGATTTAGCTACTCATATTCATAAGTAAACAATCAAGAGTTATTGGTGTGTTCATGATCATATACTTACAATAGGAGTTAAAGAAATCCTGAATCTTGAATGGATGAAGATGGAACTCAAGAACAATGAACTATAAATGTATTCAACTCTCAAAACCAAGAACAAGCTAAAATCACAATATTTTGAATGTGTTTCCTACAAAATATCGTGCATAAAACGTAAAATAAAACCTAGGAAAGGTATTTATAGACAGTAAAAATCCTATCCTACTTAAACAAGGAAACTGGCATCGACAGCTTCCACGGACACAGTCTACGGTCCGTGGAAGTTTCTACAGGTCATCGTCAACACTCGTGAAACTCAGAGTATTTGTCATCCTGCAGGTTCCTTTCCACGAGAGCAGTCTATGACTCATGACTTGAATCACGGCTCTTGGAATTGAGTCGTAGACCTTAGACAGTTTTCTCCTTTTCTGATCAGGTTCCACGAGCAGGAATCACGACTCGTGAACAGGTCCATGGCTCGTGGAAACCTTCCGTGGAACTCAGTCCCCTGCTACATCTGCAGTATTCTTTCCATGACTGACTTTCACGACTCGTGGAATAATCAACGACTCGTGTTCTTGAGTCGTAGAAGTCAGTTTCAGTCTAAATATCAGTCTTTCTCTGCACTTAAGTCTCCGAACCATGTTTTCATGCACAAGACTCAAAAACACATCAAATCTACTAAAAATTGTTAAAGAACATACTCCAATTCCAAGTTTTAAGTGTCGAAAGTGTCGCAAACTCACGACACATCAAGGTGGCTGCGTAGATTAGGTCCTCTTGTAATATTTGTAATACAAATTATACTATTTAATTTTTATAAATAAAATTATAGGCTATTTGCCTTAAATTTTTTAAATTATTGTCTTCAATTTAATACAAGTCTTTTTTATATATTTTGATTTTTAAATGTTTCAAATTTAAGTTACAATTTGAAATTTAAAAAATTTGAAAATTAAAAGTTTGATATAGTTTAAAAAAATTCAAACTTAAGTAAGTTAGTTATAGTTTGAAAATTTTAAATTTAAACTTTTAAGAATTAGACTTAAGAGTTTGAAAATTTAAACTTTAAGAATTTAAAATTTGAAATTTAAACTTTAAAAAAAGTAACTAATTAAGTTATACTTTTAAAAGAAATATTAAATAAGTTTAAAACAAGTTTTCAATTATAAACAATCAAGTTTTTAATTTAATTAAAAAAAAATTAAAAAAAGGAAAAATCCAAAATCCGATCCGGTACTGGCCCGGTCCGGTCCCGGTACGTACCGGTCCGATACGAACATCAGGTACACTACCGGTATTATCGGTACCGGTTTGGTACCGGTTTCAACCGGCTCCCGCCTGGTTGACGTCGGTTTCGGTCCGTTTTGGCTAATACCGGTCTGTTTTGGCTAATACCGGTTTGGCAGTTTCGGTACCGATCCCGTTGTCAGCCTTAGTTCTACTAGCTCAAAATGACATTCTGGAGCTAACAAAACTGATAAAATTCTCATATGATAGTTAAATTTTTGAATGTTAATCAAAGTCAATCATATCAACTTCAAAATCTTCTAAATTGAAAAACTCACATAAAATTCAACCAAATATCTCGAGAACTATGTCACCCACTCTCACAGACTACAAATATCATAATACAATTATGTAGAGGGGTAAAATGATCAAAATATGCAAATATCCAAAAAAAAAATACTATGAAAGTTGTTACAGATCACTAGCCTCTAACTTCAATTTTACTGGTACAATCCTTATCAAATTTGAATTTCTTTAGGATCATGTACTTTGTGGTGACAGAAAAATCAGGTTAAGCATCTTAATCTATCAAGATGGAATGGTTTCCTTCCCTAGAAACTGTTTCCACAATGATGATAAGCAGAGAAACGTTGGAAGAATAAAAGTTGTTGGCAATTGAGGTTGTAAACTTGGAAGGGATATACCTATATCTATCAGAAAAATTAGAAGGATAAGTTAGATATAAGACAGAAGGAGGGAGGACTCAAGAATGAAAATTAGAAAAGTTCTATAGAAGAAGGTCTCAAGTAAGAATGAGATTTAAACAGAAAAAATAATTGCGATGAAGAAAGAGGCAGAGGGGTATAAAGACGGGAAAAATGGTTCACCACTAGCTTCGAGACCCAAAAATTAGAGTAACTCACTTTGTAATTGACATGTGGGCACGTGACTTGATACAAAATAATTCATGCAATCAAAATATTAAATGTGAAAGGATACTTATGTGGGGTGATTTTATCACTTATTCAAGTCTCCTTGCATTATTTTTTGTATTATTTACTGCTAATATGAGGTTATTTATAGTTTGTATTGAACTTATTTTGGATATATAGAATTTTGAAGAGGATTGAGATGAAAAGAAGTGTAATTGAACAAAATAGAGTGAAAATAATTGAAGGAAGAATTCTGAGAAAATTAGCCTTTAATGTCAAAATGTGAAGTCTTCAGATGTTACAAAGCCAAAGACACGATCTGCAATTGCAAAGTCAACTGGATAGGTCAACGTTGCAATTGCGAACAAGATTGTCACATTTATGATCTATAGCAGATCCAGTTAAAGTTCGCAATTGTGATGGTTAACTAGAAAGTCAAAGTTCGCAATTGCGAACTTTATTTGCAATTGTGAAGCACGCGGTTCAAATCTGAATAAAAGTGAGATTTCACATTTTTTTTGATCTTATACCTTATAAAAGGCAACTCAACTGCATGGGAAACACATGTTTGGCAGCCAAAAGTGGCAAAAACAACACAAGTTCTTGAGAATAGGATTCTACACAATCACCGAGATTGAAAAATTAAAGTATTGGGAAGATATTTTTATGATTTTATTCATTATTTCTCTCTCACTCTATACATTGGATATTTATGTTGGTGATTTTTGTATTCTAAAACTTGAATCTTGTCTACGATATTTAAGTTTTGAGTATAACTCTTGTTATGTTTATGTATTGCATGCATCTTATTTATAATTAAGCGAGTTAATGATTCTTTAGTTAGTCTTGTTCTTGAATATTTTCAAATGGAGCAGCTAATTCTACGACTCGCCCATCTACTTCAACTTAAACTTGAGAAAGACAATTTGTGGTTGGGAAGACTAATTTGACAGGAATCTTAGGCGCTAACCCTCATCTAATAAATTCATCCTAGGGATAGGATCGAATTACTTGTGGCCATATTTGAGTGTCCTTAATTCTCCTAATTGCTTTAGGGGTATTCAATTAGGTAGTCTTATTAGTCTTTAAAAAAAGCTAATAAAGTATTATTATTTGAGGTCAATTAATCTAAACTCGCCAATTAGGCCTGAGATTTTTTTTTAGTTTTATCTAAGATTCTGGTGATTTTCGAAGTTGTAACTAGAACTTTTTTGGGTTATATTAGTATATCCAGCAAAATAAAGAAAATATATCCACTAAAATTGAGCGCTTATTAATCTCTCCAAATGAATATTATATCTGAAAATATTTTTGAGTTGTACCAATATATCCAACAAAATTGAGAAAGTATATCCTGCAAAATTGAGTGCTTTGTTAATCCCTCCAAATGAATGTTGTATCTGATTTTTTTTTTGGGTTATACCAATATATTCAACAAAATTGATAAAGAGAATCCAGTAAAATTGTGTGCTTATTAATCCCTCCAAACGAATGTTATATGTGAAAAAATATTAGGTTGTATCTATGTATCTAGCTAAATTTAGAAAGTGTATCCACTAAAATTGAGTGTTTTATTAATTCCTCCAAACGAATGTTGTATCTGAAAATATTTTTGAATTGTATCAATATATTTAGTAAAATTGAGAAAGTATATCCACCAAAGTTGAGTGCTTTGTTAATCCCTCCAAACGAATGTTGTATCTGAAAATATTTTGAGTTGTATCAATATATCTAGCAAAATTTAAAAGGTGTATCTAGCAAAATTGAATGCTTTGCTAATTCCTCCAAATGAATATTGTATCTGAAAATATTTTTGAGTTGTACCAATGTATTCACAAAATTAAGAAAGTGTATCCAGAAATTAAGTGCTTTGTTAATCCCTCCAAATAAATATTGTATCTGAAAATATTTTTGGATTGTACCAATGTATTCAGCAAAATTGAACACTTTATTAATTCGTCCAAACGAATATTATATCTGATACAAAGTGACTTGACTTGTCCTAAAATCATTGTATCTAACAAAAATGAGAAAGTGTTTAGCGAATTGATACAATGTATCTAACTAACTTGAGCAAACAGATACAATTAAATAGAGCGAATAAATACAATAAAATTATTGTATCAGTGATATTAGCATGAATCTCAAAAGGCTATATCTAAAATACATCGCAAATTTTAAAGATTATATTTGAGATACAACGCGAATTTCAAAATTATTACCATGTATCATAAATTATAAAAAACATTGCTATACATGGTGAATTCCTCATAAGAAAATAACATTACATTTTAAACTTATATATATATATATATATATATATATATATATAAATAATAAACTATTTCCTCTATTTTAAATTAATTGACTTATTTTTACTTGACACGGAGTTTAAGAAAATGAAAAAGACTTTTGAATTTTGTGATCTTAAATTAAAGATATGTCAATATCAAAATGTCTTTTAATTTTGTGATCCGGAAAGAAAGGACTAAAAAAAAATAGATTAGACAAATAGAAACGGAGGAAGTAAATAGAAATGAGAGAACACCAGTACTTCTTTTCCGGGTATTTACGAGTCGGATCTTTGAATAGACAGAGAGAGATGCTCTTCCTAGCTGGCAATAACTTTCTTCCCACCCGAAAATCTTAGTAAGCCGGGAGAAAGACATTCATATATTCCCCGGAACCCAAAAACGAAAAAAAGAAGAAGATGAGGGGTAGGGGACCATTGTAGCAATTAAGCGCGTGTAGAACAAACAGGCACATGACGCGTGAGTTATCCCTCAGAAAAGAAAGACCTTTTCCAGACCGAATAAGCTGATAATTGAGAACAAGGAAAGGGAAGAAGGAAAAGAAGACGAAATTCCCGGAAAGAGAGAAGGAAAAACCAAACACCCACCATAATACACGAAGAAACCAAGAGGGAAACCAAGAGATAACCCAAAATTCCCTTGTTTTTCTCCCAGATATATAAAACTTACATATATATATTTTCCCCACAAACTAACAATCCTTAGAGATTAAAGCTTTTCTAAAGAAAATGATTTCATCATTGGGTGCAGCTTCTTCTTCCTCTTCATCTTCTTCAGCTGCTGTTCGTGTTGAGAAGGCAACCAGCGAGTTCTTGATCGGTCCTGATTGGACTATGAATATTGATATTTGTGATACCATCAATTCCAACCAATGGTAATTCTTTTTTACATATTACCAAACCCCTTTTCTCTACTTCTTTTATCCTACGACGGGAAAAGTTGACTTTTTTCTTTGTTTCTTCTAAGCTTAATTCATGTGGGGTTTTTGTTTCTGTGATGATTAATTTTTTTTTGTGGTTCTTTTAAGTTGATCGGAAAAAAAGGTTCTTTTTCTTTTTTTTTGCTTTTCTCTGATTCTCTCTTTTTTCTTAAGTCGGTCTTATTTGGGGCTTATCGATTCACGTGGGTTTGTCAGTATATATTGATGGTTAATCATGTGTGGGTTTCTTTTAAGCCAATAGAAATTAGGGTTCTTATTTTCTGATAGTTTGAAGTCTTATTTGGACTTATATCAGTCTAGAAGTGAACCTTATTTTGATTTTTACTGTGTTCCATTGGCCTTTTGAGAGCTTTTGAATGTTAGGGATACATGTAGGAGCAAAGTCAGACCTTTCTGTTAAGCATTTTTAGGTTTAAAGTTGTTGAATTATCCAGCTTCACCTGTGTATAAAATTTATAGCAACCAAGAATGGATTTTCACTTGTATACAAGAAGTCTCAAAGGGAGCCAGTTCTTAACTGTTTCTTATTCTTTTTTAGATTTTTCAAGGTGTTGAGTTGTTATCTAAGAAGGATGAAGTTACTTTGTGTTGTCAAAGATTCACTGGTGGGAGATTGGATTGTTTTCTACTAATATTGTACTACCTACCTCAATCCCAAACTAATTGGGGTCGTCTACATAATCATCTGTGTCCAGTCTTCTTGACTCATTCCTATTTCATGGGTATTAAATATATTTCAAGGGAAGTAGGGATTCTCGATAATTAGTTCTTTGAACATCAAACTTATCCCCACACGGATAAACAAGCCTCTAACCAGAATTAAAGGACTCTGACGAACATAGGATCATGATGTGTTGTATTATCATCCTAGTTTCAGTTACTGTGCTCCATTCTCCATTGTTTGAAGTTGATGTAAACTATATGCATATAGCTAGAACAAGTGGAAAACAATTTAAGGTTTGATTTAATTCTCCCTACTCTATACAGGTTAGCAAAAGACGTTGTCAAAGCTGTGAAGAAGAGGTTGCAGCACAAGAACCCCAAAGTTCAGCTACTTGCTTTAACAGTACGTTTGTTGGAACCTCTCCTTTATTTATGTAATTTACGTTCAGTTAAATTTCATTAGCCATTAGTGTGTCAGAGGCTCATTTGAGGTACACTTAAGGCTTGAAGCTCAGTGTAAGCGCTTCACCTCACTTGGGTTGTGCCTCAGTGTAGGCAAGGCACTATGGTGTTCGCCTCATTGACCACCAGTTCTATCTTGAACGGAGCGGTGCTAAACAATAAATATGAAATCCAAAGACATATATTAATCATTAAGAAGATCATTATGAATGAAGTTGGTTACTTTTTTTTTAGTTGTTACTTTTTTCTTGTATTACATATATATTTTTTATCTTTTCCTCATTGCACCTTTTTAAATGAAGCCCACATTTATATTGCACTTATAGTCCCAATAGACCTGGAGCGTTTTTTAACGCATTTTGCTTCTGATAACTCTGAGGGCCATATTATTGACTAAAATAGAACTAAGCAGAACAGTATTTCTTTTTACCCGCTATTAATATCCAATCTCTTTTTGATGTTGTCAAGCTGCGCTATTTTGATTGTTCTAATGATTCTTCTTCTTGCCTTCTGCCTACAGCTTCTGGAGACAATGGTGAAGAACTGTGGTGATAATGTGCACTTTCAAATTGCTGAAAGAAGCATATTGCAAGACATGGTCAAAATTGTAAAGAAGAAGGCAAGTTTCTGTCAAATTTCCAGTTCTTTCTGGTTAGATGCATGTATCATCTCAAGCTGAATTTTCATATGATAATATTTGGCATACTTTCTTGTTATGCTTTAATGATTGCATTTTTATAACGGCAGTGGAATTGTTACCCATGTCAACCTGTTTAAGCTAGAAATGTGTACTTTGTGCTGCTGGGGACCATTTTTGAAGATTATTAGCTTTTTGGTCATTGCGATTCAATCGCACTTTTGAATGTGCTCTTGACCCATATTTAAGACTTTCTCTGCCACTCTTTTGATGGTTCAGCAGACTGATATGCATGTGAGAGATAAAGTGCTAGTACTACTGGACTCTTGGCAAGAGGCATTTGGAGGCCCTGGAGGAAAGTATCCCCAGTACTATTGGGCTTACGAAGAATTGAGGGTTAGTAACTCGATGTAAAGTTTTAGTTCAAAATCATTTTTTATGAGTTATAGGCTTGTGATTTAATTGAGATATACTCGTAATGACATTGATTTGTTGGCTTGAAATATTACCTTTGAGATAGATGATCTCTTTCTCCAATGATCAGTTGGCAAAGGGATTTATGCAGTTCATTTCTGTGTTTTGACATTTTTAATGGAGTTGTTCAGATGTTTTCTTTTTGGTTCCTTTGTTTGTCTGTTTTTCTTTCCTATGTGGTGGGGTGGTTTGTCACTTTCCTTCAAAAGAAAACCTTGTCCAAGGAGTGAAATGCCATGCTTAAATCTTAAACATTTATTGGAGAAGTTCTCTTTTCTAGTAACCATCTTGGTGTCATGATCATGGCAGCGTGCTGGCGTTGAATTTCCCAAGCGTTCATTTGATACAGCTCCAATCTTTACTCCTCCTGTTACTCATCCTGCACCAAGACAACCTCAACCTGGTTATGGAATGCCAAGCAATTCCTCAACAAGACTTGACGAGGCAATGGCAGCAGAGATGGGGAACTTAAGGTAAGTTAATTAGGCCTTTGCAGACCTATGGACCATATGTTGTTGCACTATGGTGGTTTGTGTTATGATTCATACTATCATATCCTCTGTAAACTAACTTTTTGCCGTGCAGCTTATCCAGCATAAATTCTATGAGGGATGTTGCTGCTCTGTTGGCTGATATGTTACAAGCTGTGACCCCAGGCGATCGTTTGGTATGTACAACTTTACTCTTCCTTCATGCACCTCATTAACAAAAATTCTTTAACCCTTTGCTATCTTTTCTGTCTAGGCTGTAAAAGACGAAGTTATAGTTGATCTTGTTGACCAGTGTCGCTCTAACCAGAAGAAGTTGATGCAAATGTTAACAACAACGGGGTAATTCTGTCTTTTGTTTCTTATGGTGTTCATGGGAAAAATGGTGATGCAAATGTTAACTAGACTGGTGCTGTTTTCCTTTATTTTTTTCAGTATATTTTCTTCTGTTAAAAGTTGTTTTGATTTGTCTTAGGGATGAAGAACTTCTGGCCCAGGGTCTTGAGCTGAATGATAACCTCCAAACTGTACTGGCTAAACATGATGCAATAGCTTCTGGTTCTCCACTCCCAAGTCAAGTCCCAAACGATAACCTCTCAGCAAGAGAAATGCATGATCCAAGCCTCAAACCTGCTGAAGTTAAACCACCTAGTCCAACAGCAGATGCCATACCTTCTGCACCAGTTCTTGCAGCAACCGCAGGTCAAATTGATGAAGTGGAAGATGAGGAAGATGACTTTGCCCAATTAGCTCGAAGGTAAATATGGAGATACCAGAAACTTGCTTTTAGTTCCAACTGTAAGCACCACATTGCACATATGTAGAGCCATGACAATATGACGGTAAGATGTCAAGATTAGCAGGTTATTACACTTCCATACAACAACAACAACATACCCAGTATAGACCCTTTGGGGTGGCTCAGATGGTTTGGCTTGGGACTTCCATAATGAAATCTCAAGTTCGAAACCCCTTGCCTGCGATAGCAGGGGATTAGCCTTCTGGGTCGAGCTCGTCGCGTGGGGCTTGCCTAGTGCGCTTTACCTCTCCTGTGTGGTTTGCAAGCTATTGCACAGGAGCAGGGTTTACCCTGTGCGCACACCCAAAGGGTATTGACTGTGGGTTCCCTTGTCATCAAAAAATAAAATAAAATACTCACCTGCGGGAAATTTCAAAATTACTTGTCCATGACTCACTGTTAGAGCACTTTTTAATTATCAAGTTGATTTTCCCAAAGGTTCATCTGGATGAAGAGAGGAAAGATAAGGGGATGGGTAGTGCTCAGTAGAAAGATTTGTGACTTTCATTTGAATTTGGTAAAAGTTGTTGGAAATCTAAAGTTGTTCTTTTTGCGACTTTATGGTGATTTTATGGCTGTAGTTTGTCCTCTCTAATGACATTCATGCTTGTGCTGATGCAGACATTCCAAAACAAGTCCAGCAGCAGCCCAAACAAGTGAAGGAATGGTCTCTGCCAATACTAGCAATTCTATGGGAGAACCATTGGATCCTGTCGCAAGCAATGCATTAATTCTTCGTGATCCACCTTCAACTGCTACACCCACAAAAGAACAAGACATAATTGACCTCTTGAGCCTCACCTTGTCATCAAGTGTATATCCCGGAACACCACAAAATTCTGCTTCAGCCACTCAAAATATGCATCAGGAGCCGCTTGCCTCAACCACACAAGGGAATCCATACGCATCTCAAGCTTATCTTGGGTATCAAGATCAGAGCTTTAACAGTTATGTAGCTCCTTGGGCTCAGCCCCAACCCCAACCTCAGCATCAGTTACCACCTCAGTTTCATCCTCAATATCAACACCAAGGCCAACCTCAGTTTCATTCTCAATTTCAACACCCAACCCAAGCCCAGTTCCGGCCCCAACCTCAGCCTCAGCAACAACCTCAATCACAACTTCATCATCAATCTCGACCCCAACCATCCACTCAGCCTCAACCGCAGCAATCCCAAGAATCTTCATTGCAATCTCAGCATACATCACAACAGCTTCCACAATCTCCTTTGCAACCTGAACTGAACCAGCAACCTAGAACTCAGCTAGAACTTCATCCTCAGTCTCAACAGTTACCACCACGTGCTCAGACTCAATTCCCGCAGTACTCTGCTTATCCACCTCCTCCTTGGGCAGCAACTCCCGGATATCTTAGCAATCCAAGTCCATCGTCTAGACCAACCTACATGTACTCAACTCCACAAGCAACCACAAATACATCTGTGCCTTTGCAAGGCCCTAGACCCATACAGAATGTTAACTCATTTCCTACTATGGGAAGCAATGGTTTAGCTATTAATGGTGACACTCAAGTTCGTCCTAACCCCAAGACGACAACACCTCCTGCTTCTGGGCAAAAAACCTTCATTCCATCTTATAGGTTGTTTGAAGATCTTAATGTTTTCGGCAACGGGGATCAAAGACACAACTCATCTTCTGGTTTATCAGGAACTAACAGCCAAAGTATGGTTGGTGGACGAAAATGAAAAGTATTTGTGGCACATCTTCTATACAATGCTGTCAATATGATGTACATGATTGGACCTTCTCCCGCCCCTCTACCCTCACTTTATTTGGTTTTTTGGAGTTGGCAGGCAGAATAGTGTTATAAGCTTGATTTAATTCTGGCCGCTGGCTATTACATCATCCGTGTTTATGTTATGCCACAGTTAAACAATCTCTTGGGGTGATGAGGTTTGAAATTTGTTACAGAAGTTACCATGGAGTTGGTTTGTTTTTCCTCCCTCCTTTGTTATGGGATTAGGTTTATGTTTCTCTACTTGTAGCGAGTCACTTGCATTGGTGAGCTTGAAACCTTTTTAAATAGAAGTATATCCTTGAGGTGATATTGCCATTTGCTGAAAGATTATCCTTCGGCACAATAAGGATGATTTGATTCTCTTTAGAACTTGATGCTGATGAATCTGAAAATTCTTCATTAACTTTATAGATGGACAATTAGCCGATCAGTTTAGAATTACAGCTCAACAACAATCTCTCTACCCTCATAAGGCAGGGATAGGGCTGCTTACACACCACCTTCCCTAAACCCACTTGTAATAGTAGCTTCAATGAAACAACCGTATACGATAAGCCTCTCCTTATTCATTCTATAGAGCAGGGCTGCAGACCAACAATCTAACAAAAGGGCTGAAAAGCTTCTCTCCTTAGAGTCAAGTTTGCTCCTAAACTCTGTGGCGAGTTCAGCCCCTACCTCCGGATCTGGGCTCTGCTCGAGCGTAGTCAGTCAGCTTCGTGACTTCGCTTAGCTTCCAGCCTTGCAAAGGGACCTTTCACTATCTAGGCGCCCTCGAAGGAGGGGTCCCGCGGACTTCTTTCCCAAAGGTCCAGCCGTAGTTCCTATCCCTAGCTTCTTCACACTGGAGCCATAGAAACCAACTCATACCCGGAATGGATTTCCGAAATACTCTGGGAAATTGAAGAAAATAAATGGAATGTACTTAGGAAGTTCTGCCTCAAGCTCAAGGGAAGTGTTACAGCTGGAGGCTATTTGTAGACTATGGCATGGAAACTTATAGGGTGCTGTAGCTAAAGGGCAAGTTTAACTTGAGAGGAATTATATTCTTGTTTATCTTGTTATTCTTTCTTGAGACATAAATGCTACATTTAATGCCCACTCCTTGTAGTATAATATTTGCAACAAAATTTGCTCCATTAACACGTTAATTGGCCCATTCAGCGTCGTTTAAAGATTGTAACTAAAACAATGGAACACAAGAAACACTGCTCGTCTGCTCGTCAACAACATATATAAATTATGTAGTGCATCTGTACAAATTGAACTAAGGGAGAAAGAAAGTAGAGAGGGGACTGAACTAAAGCACACTGAGAAAATTACAAAATAAAAACAATGAATAACAGATATTTACACCTTTCTTTACCTATTTATCAAATTATTAGCTAAGGCCTCTCCTCCAATATGTTGAATTTTTCCCAACTTGGTAACACTCGTTGCTGCAGAGGCTCAATGAATAAGTAGCACAAGACCTCAATCAATGAGCTGATCAGTGTTTAAGAGATGTCAACAGTCCATTTTTGCAGCTGTCCACCTCAACTTATGTCTCTAAACATTTTTGTTTCTCCATCTTGAATGTTTGAGAATTATCTTGTCGGGGCGATTTCATCAGCATAGATTGATACACAAGAATCTGCTGCTCCAGCAGCAAGCAGCACTTGATAGGGGTGGAAGGTAAGACATCTCACCGAACCTATCTTCTGAGCCATAAAGGTGGACAAATATCTTATGGTGCCTAATTGCTCACCTTCCAGGTTGAAGACTTTGATAAGCTGTTTAGCTGAGCCACTTGCTATAAGGGGTGCATGACGATGAACAGCTAGGGCCGTTAGCGATCCCCTATGAGCATCAATTGTTAAGTAAGCTTCCTTGAGATTTCTCATATCAAGGAACTGAATATCACCAGCTTGAGAGGCACTGACAATCTAAGAAACAAAAGAAATAGTTAAACGGCATTCTTTTCTTTCCGCAAAATATATCAAAAAGATAAAATATTTGTTAACACAGAAACCTAAAAGTTCTATTTTCATTAAGAATGATTACTGGTATGCCGAAACAGAAAAGAAGATCAAAGAGTAAATGTGAAGAAGATAACAGTGGTCACCTTTGCTGGTTCAAGTCCAGGTTGAAAGCCGATCCCCACAACTCTCTCTACTCTTTGGGTGTGCGGTCGTGATGCACAAACAAGCCTAAATAAAATACAAGTTGAACATTAAATGAGAAATGACGCAAGTATTTCATGCAAGAACAAAAATGTATGCATGTAAGTCTGTCTGCTGACATACAAGACGAATTACTAGAATGGATACCCATCCTGGCGTAGCGAATTTGTCCTCACCGCCTAATAAAATCAAGAAAAAGATGGGTATCTCCTAAAGGCCTACAAATCATACTCCAAAAGATAAGCTTCTCCTACAGACCTACACCACCCACTCAAAAAAATAAAGAGAACAGACTTAAAAGTCAGATAATGCAATTTTCATGCCATCACATGAATTATCCTATAGAACCTGTGTAGCAAGAAAGGAGAAAAGAAAATCACCCAATTGTACTAAAAGCTTCAACTTACAATTCAGGCATTCGAATATCAAATAGTTTGACACATCCATCCACAAAGCCAGCAGCAAAGTGTCCAGCATGAACTTGAGAAGCTGACTGCAGAACATCAAAGTGACATAAATTGTAAGCATCCATCAGAAATAGAATGAATACACATTCAAATTCTAAGCAACATATCTTGTCGCCTAGTTGGAAAGGCGCAAAAAACTCATGAGTGCTGCAAAATAGAAACTGTGGATAACTGAAAAATGGGAAAAAGGACTCATCCACAAACATCTCCTTTCAGAAGACTAACTGTGACTATTTACTTAGTGCAGGACTCAGCAGGAGCATCCTAACTTCCCTTTCATCCAACCCTAAGCATTACAAATAAATCTGTATGACTTGTTCTTTTATAGCCTTAAAAGTTTATTTGACTAACCATATTATAAGGCAGTCCAATTCAAGAGGCATACACCTCTGACCAAACCTGAATCATCGTGTGTTTCAAGCTATGCCTTTTAGATGTCAGTATCAACTCTTGATGCCATATCTATTCTCAAACTTAGCTGATACACCAAACTAAATTTAGCATGAACTTAGTAGAGTAAGTCAAAGCTATTCTCCGTTCAAGGTATTGCAATGGACAAGACCACTATCTTTTCCACATACCAGCTTCCCATAAAACCACACCTTCCTAAATAGAGATATATTAACTATAACAGTAAATAATTTAAAGAGTTACCATAACAACCTCCTTCAAAGTATTGTCCCTGGGCGCAAAAACTTTCTGTTGAATACATAATATACTAAAGCAGTTTGAACGTTTTTTGGAAAAAGTTATTGACGAAAAAAAACTACTGGAAAAAGGTATGTGCATAAAGAAGACACACCAGATAGTCTTATACTATTTTGAAGATCTGGAGTGCTTTGTCAGTGAGAAGAACCTTTGTCTGGAAACATCCTAAAAACACTTCTTCACATAACAGTTTTAAGGGAAAAAACTTTGGGAAAACATCTTAATAGACTTGAACAAACAAGTTCGGAAAATTTATGCAAGATTCCAAAGTATCTTCCCCAAACAAATGCCACGTAAATCTTTATCCAGTGCAGATAATGCATTTCAAGTGGCATAGACAATTTTCCAGAGACATTGCGCCAACACAAAAAAGTCTAAAATAGAAATTGTCTCTTGGCATCACATGCTGCATCAATATGAGCTGATGCTGGGTTTTTATCTATTACTCATAATTAGTGCAGACATAGAGCATTAGAATCTTAATGGTAATTTGATCATATATATTAATGCCATAAAATCTCAAGGTAAATGCCAAAAACTCACCAATGCTGAGATGCTGCAATCTGAGGATGTTGGAATTGTATTAACAAGCTGTTCTTTGTCAAGATCCCAAGCCATGATTGACGAAACTTCACCAGATGAAAACTGGTAACGAATTGAAAAAGTTATTAGAACATAACAGCACAAATATGCCAGACAAGGATAGTACAGAATAAGAATCAATCCACAAGGATGAACTACAGTAAATATGTTAAATCAAACAAATGGAAAACAGTGCAATTGTAATACAAAAGAGCATGTTGTGTCACAAATAGAAAAATTACAATTATAATCCATAGGCCTTTTTAAGAATATATCATATAGACCGAGTCTTGTTCAGTTATTTCTTCGATTTTTGAGTTTCTTGTTTGGGTCTTCTCACTGGGTTTGTTGTTGTTTGGGTCTTCTATACATGATTGTACTACGGATCCCCCTTCGATGTTTTCTTTTAATAAACTATTTACCTATCAAAAGAAATACATCTAACCAAAATGGAAATTGAAGGTACTTGTGCATTCATATATTAATGTCTGAATAGCTAATATTACACAGTATTACCAGATATCCAGACTGCTGCTGCCAATCCACAACAGCATTCACACTACGGACACCAGGTCTGTGACCTTGAATGGAAGAGAATGCAGAAACTAGTCTTTGTCGGCCTCTTACAGTATAGTCTTTCCAAATCCGGATGTTCCCATCACCTTTTATAAACAAAAGTTTGTTAAAATTTTAAGCATCAATGAACAATATATATTAACAGTCTGTTGCAGCAAAGCTTTACTTGAAGCAACAAGGAGCAGACTCTCATCTAGCTCATTGACAAGGCAGAGCTTTGAAATTCCTTTATCAGGGTAACCGTGGTTATCAAAGCTGTTAAGAAGGGTAGCTTCCTCGTAATTCCATACCCTGTTCATAAAGACAAAAGGAGCATGATATTTTATGCATAACATACAAACTTAATGGCAAGAAACATTAGAAGATTTAAGACAACAGAGTAAAAGATATCAGACTGACAACATTAGAAGATTTGAGACAACACAGTAAAAGATATCAGACTGACAAGAGAACGACAAATATAAGCAACTGAAAGAGAAAAATCCATGAACTGATACAGCTGTAATGAAGCAGTGAAATAGGAATAATTTACATCACAAATTACTCTCCTTTATGTTAACACATTATTAAATTCACAACGAGAATGTCTCTGATGGAACAAATTGAAACGTCATTAACTAACCTTTCATCTGTAAATTTGCTATAACTGAACGAGAGAACCTAACTCAAGCACCAACTCTAAGAGAAACATTTTAATGCTATGACACACTCCAAGAAATGTTGACCTGATCTTTTTTTGAGGGGGAGCATATTTCCAGTATGTCTTGTGTTTTTTAGATTGACTTGCATTCAAACATTCCACTTGATATTGATTGTTTACTGACAGACAACTAGGTAGGTCAAAAGTGCAGATTATGCAGCTCCAATGTAACACCTGAACCAACCTATCCTATCCAGTACTCTTTAATAACAAACTGAACAAGTTATTATAGCAACAATGGATTATTCAGGTCGATGAGATTCTTCTACCTGATTCTTTCACTCTCATCTGCAGCAATAACAATAGGTGAGAAGGGCTGCAGCAAAGCAGTTTTGGTGCCAGTCTCAAACTTAGTATCCCAACTAGCAATTTGATTGTGTAGTTTGCTTACTGCTGAAACAGAAAAAAACAATGTTCTTATTAAAATTTAGACTTCGTTCTATATAGAATATTTTGATAAAGATTTTATTACTCAAACAAGAGAAGGTATGGAGATACAAAAGGAAAAGAATGCGAACAGACTCACAAGAGTGTTGGCACTTTGCAATGAGGTCAAGGGCCAACTTTTCCTTCTCTTCCCTTCTAGCAATCATCTCTTCACTATCATCAGCTGCAGTAAGAAGTGGCTTTGAGAAGTGGCCACAACTCCAGTTGTAGATGGTTGATTGGGGAAGAAAACTTCGTTCTGAAGCTCCAGAAGATCCAGCAGACCCCAACAATGGGTCAGCTAATCCTGAGTCTTGAGAGTGCATTAGGTGGGGCCTGAACTCTAAAGAACAAACTCTTCGCATTCCTGTCAAGTAACTGGGCCGCGGGGGACTAACAGGAGGAGTTCTAAAAGTCAGAGGTAAATGTCCTGCAACAACAGTATAATTAAAACGGGTATTAAACGAGGCCAGAGTCGCATAAAAAAAGTTTATAAAAAAGGTATTATTAGGTGTTAAATACGATATGTTAGTGGACCACGGATGCAGATAGACTGTAATAATATGAACCAGAATCACATTCATCCAGAAAAAAGAAATGGACCAAATCTCCCGAAAGCCCTAAAATTACCTCCATTCATATCAAACCAAGATGAAGATCGAGCCAATCCAGCATAACCAGTGTTTGGAACTGTTGTGGATTCACCAGTTGACTTAACAGATTTGGCAACAACCTGTTCAATCCCGATAATGGAAAGGACTCTCCGGCCAAGACCTGCAATACGTGGTGACGGATCCTTTGCCAAGGCACACATAGCGAGTACACACTGAGAATAGAGTGCATTGTCTAGAGGCCTTGATCTTGTATGATTTACAACACCATTAGTAACAGCATCATTCAAGATTCCGGAATCAGAAAGTTGAGAGGAATCATCAGACAAAGGAGATCCATGTATGACGCCGGGTGTTGCAAGGGGGCTGCTGGTCGACACTCTCCCATCACGAGATATGGACTGACTGTCACCCCCCACTCTCAATAAAGGAGCAATAGGAGACGGAACTCTACTTCCATGTTGAATACAGTGAGTTGGGGTTGTATACCCACTACCTGAACTCTTGACCGCGAAAGAAGGCAAGGAAGTTAGCAAGGAATTAGACTGCGGCTTCCAATATGCAGCAGCTACTGACTTCAGATGCTTGTTATGCCCAAAGGCAAAACGTGCCAAGGCTGCAAAAGATGGTAGAACATGAACCCAACTCCTACCAGTTAGAATTCTGTGCATAGCAGTGATTACACTAAAAAGACACAATACTATATGGTATATACACAAGATCAAGAAAGAACTAATGACAGGAAATCAGAACTAGACATGATTGTAAGGCAGCTGATATTCACATCCAAGAATCAAAACTCACCAAGCATGAAAGAAGCAACTTTCGGGCTGAATTACTTAACTACTAAGAATACAAGTGAGCAACCACAGTGAAGTTACACCATTTAGAAATGGATATCACTTTTTTCCTTTTCTTCTATTTTTAAGCAAAGCAGAGATCTTTGGACAAAGAAGTGACATGACAGTAAAGAATTATATCTTTGGCATCAGGTTCCTCCTTCAAAGTGAAACAACAACAACAACAATAACACCCAGTACAATCCCACAAGTGGGGTCTGGGGAAGGTAGAATGTACGCAGACCTTACCCCTACCTTTGTGGGGTAGAGAGGTTGTTTCTGATAGACCCTCGGCTCAAAAGAAGAGTAATCAAAGCAGGAATGGAAGGAAAATAATGAACACTTCAAAATGAAAGATAAACAAAATTCATATTTGGGATAGATAACATGCATAGGGCACCTCGTCATACAGAACTGCTAGGAAATGAAGACCAGGTATTGGGAACTGAGGGTGTGAAAACAATAAGTGTATTCAGAAAAAGCATACCTACAGCAACCTCTGCTCGAACCAAAGGGCTTCCATCAGATGCAACACTTAAAAGGCTCTTAATTATACTGACTTCAGTCCTAACCTTCTCCTCATCATCACAGTCTTCATCCCCTCCAACACCATCCCTAGCTGAGTCAAATCCAACATCAAGTAAAGTCCCTAGAGCATAAATAGCTGCAGCACGCACCTGAAATAATGAAATTTTAAATCTAATAGTCAAAATCTTAATATTTCATTGGGCACCCACTTGCAACCACTTAATACAAAATTAAACAACAAACCTCAGGTTGTGGCTCAGACAGCAGAGGCGCAAATATTGCTGGTGCATCTGCCTGCAAACCTAGTACTTGTGCCTCTGTGAAATCCTCCCACAGTTTTCCCAGACAAAGGCACAGCCATTGAAGAAAAAGTGGTTCAGTTTGTGCATCATTAGGTGTCGATCCCTGAAGATGCTTCAAGCAGACATGTATAAGACCCGCTTCAGTACAGGCCTCCTGACCCCGTCTGTGACCATCCACAATGACTGCCAGAACAAATGCAGCCATTGCCCTTTGCTCTGGATAAGCCTCCACACTGTCAAGAAATCTAATGAAATACGTATGTCCTCCATCCTTTACAAGGTCAACCTGGCAAGACTTTTGACTCAAAGGAAAACAATAATCTTATTAGTATTTAGTACAGAAATAATCAATACAGAATCATACAGGTAACAATCTAAGACAAAGTAAGTTAGCATGACACAAACAAAAGACCAGTTTTACATGCCGTAGAGTTTATGATATCATAACTTACAAAAACAAAAAAGAACAACTATCAATATAAACACATACTCCATATGTGTAAGTGTAACAGACTCCAAAATTAGAATAGCTAAATTCGGGTAAAATCAGAACAAAGACTATAACCTATCCAAAGTAGTTTGAAATATTCAATAAAAGAACACACAAAACTAACAGAAAGCCACGGCAAGATCTCTGCCTCTTGCTCCCCAATTAGCACTTGGTTCAATAAAAGAGGCTCGAGATTATAGGTCTATCACAAGTTTCATCTCATAAAAAGTATCACTCCATTCTTTAAAATTCTGCTTTGTACGTCTAAGAAAAGAACTTTAAAAGTTTAAATAACACAAAAGTTGCAAACTCATGTCCTATTGGTCTCCAAAAACATGGCAAAGTGTCGCAACATAAAACAAATGAAAAGAGGAAAAATAATAAGGCATGGATAGAGTACACGGGAGTCCAACCACTGTCCAACTGGTGTTTGATGTATAAATCCAAATTTTGGTGTGTGCGCTTCTTAGATAGTAATAGTAGAAAAGAAAACGGACAACTTCGTTTAAGAAAAAATAAACACAAATATGAAATACACAGAAAATGAAATATTAGACAACATAGATGTTGAGTTACAACCAAATCATGTACCTTATCGAGTGCAAGGATCTTCGTCCAGATGAAGACAAGAATTTGTCTAAGTTCTGGAGTGGTGGTTTGCAAAAGCTTTAGAACATAAGGAAATATTCCTACAGACAAGGCCTGGTAGTGTTGACTTAAATATTAGTCGCGAAGCAGATGCCACAACCAATTACAGAAAAAGTAAAAATGTTGTCAATTTGTAAGTACCAGATCTACAGCCCAAGGTCCCATATCGAGAAATCTTCCAAGAAGTACAAGTGCACGAAACCTGTGGCATTGACTAAGTAACACCTAATAAAAAAGTAAATTGTTTACCGAGGTATGCAAGAACAAAAAAAGGAACAAAGGTACCAAGACCACCAAATGTAAAGAAACCTAATATAATCAGCAAAAAATAGCAAAGACACTAGCAGCTCACATTTGAGGGAACTATGATTTCCTGTTTCTGTATATATTTTTAGTGTCATGAGGACAATCATCAAGTAAATCAAACCTACTTCATAATTCAAATAAAAATGCTCTGCTCAACTAGAAAACAGTACCAACAGCAATATCTGCTCTGACAGATACGATGCATTTTTTTACCTCAACAATTTCACTAGAAAAGCTTTCTTTGCTTCTACCCCAAAACTTTAATAACTTGCCTCAGGTTAATTTATTTGTATATACAAACTAAGATTCGCAATAATCATTAAAAAAACAAATAAAAAAAGAAGTGCACTAATCTACTGGAATTGATAGATCACTTCCGTTTTTCAGGAGACATGGAAAGAAAGTTCAAAAATTCAACTAGAAAATAGCCTAGGAAAGAAATGAAGAACGCGTGATGTGCCAAGAATATTAAACCACCATTAGGAGGGGCCTAAGAAATGACAACAGGAAAAAGTTTAATCATTCCCAAATCTCAAACCTAAAACAAGGGATGGTTAAAACATTCCTCAGCATCATTCCAAAGCATTTGTGTCACATTTTCTTTTTAAAAATTCTTCAGAGAATTCAGTAAAGCTAAATATTAAGCATGATATGTAGCTAACTGTTTTCCTAAAAATTATTTCTATCAAAGCCGGAAGAGACAGCAGCCAATGCTTTTATCAAGGAGTAACCAATACAATTCATTTGTTTTCTTGATAAGTAGGGAACAACAAAAGCTATTGACCAAATGGTTGATCAATTTGACTACAGCATGGGATATCCAATATTTTTATTCCACCTTTTCATCAAATTATTAAAGAAACAGGACAGGAGATGCGGGATGGACAGATCCTACATCCCAGAAAATTTACTTAAAATCACTACAAGATGGCAAGAAGAACCAAGGACAGTCTCTCATTTGATTTGGACCATGAGAAATTTCCTACCTGTAACACTATGGGCAACTGCTCTGGAGGCTTTTTATCCTTTGATCCATGGTCAAGCCATACTTCAAAAGCTGTCAACTGCTCTGTGAAAAATGGACTTGGCTGAAGACATACAAAACACAGGGGATATTTAATCTCTGTATAATATTCTCGAGGATTTGGAACTATGAGTAACATATCAAACGGATGGAAAAGCACTATGCCCACCTGAAATTCTGCATTGGGATCCTCAACTAAAGTTGGAAGCTGCGAAAGACAGATTTCTGCTGCCATGTCCCATGCATCCCTACAGTACATGTAAACCACAAGTGAGAGAAAGGTAAACATGAATCTATATCTATATATTATTATTAAAAAGAGAGGAAACGCTTCCTCCTTAAGCCAAGTGGCAGACTAAAATAGGGAACTTGGAACTTTTAGGACAATGCTCCAAAAAATTGGGAACAAGAAAATTATTTGAATAAATAAACAAATATAAAAAAACTGATTTTTATAAATCTGTAATTATTCAAACACACACTTCGATAATTATAAAAAGAAATGGTAAAAAAACACTAATTTTAATAAATCTGTAATTATTCAAACACGCGTCTTTTGACTCTTTATATTTAAAAAAACGATTTTAATAAATTTGTAATTATGCAAACACACGTTTTGATAAGGTTTGATAATTGTAAAAAAAAACGTAATAAAAAAGATTTTAATAAATCAGTAATTATTTAAAATTTGACAGTTACTTTAATTTTACCAGTTTTTTATTCAAATTTTGACAGTTATTTAAAATAGTGATGATTATCTATTTAATCCAGTTTTAAAATAAATTTCAAATTGTTTATCAAACACAATCAGAAAAAATGAAAATAATTAACTTAAACTTACCCACCCCACATCTGCACGATGTTCCCATTCCCCCATTTCTCTTTGCACGATCACACACAGTATGAGTACAACAACATACCCAGTGTATTCCCACAAAGTGGGGTCACACACACATGAGTACTTAACTAATTCTCTGGCATTCTTAAGATTACATGCAATGTACTTTAGATGACATGTGTCTTGCTATACATAGATATCATCATATCAAAACTATGTTCTTCCCCCTTAGGATTCTATTCCTCGTTTCAATTTTTCTCTTTCAGATGTGAGTTCATGATTTGGTGAGTTTACTGCAATGTTTCTTTGTGGGCGAGTAAGTTGTGCAATTTTTCTTTGTTTATTGCACTTCTTCTGTTGGTAATTACAATTTGGTGAGTGTTAGTTTTCCATTGTTTTGAATAATTTTTTGAGTGATTGTACCGGATTTAAAAGGTATCTAATTGTTGCTGTAACATTACGTCACTTGAATAACTGTACCTGTGTCCAGAAAGGAAGAGACGAACAAGGAAAGATGAGGATGGGTGATTTACAGTTGCTGCTAATGTACCCGGATATGAGTGTGCGGCTAATATACCCGGGTATGATTGATTCAACAGTTTGTGTGACAATCTCCTCTTCTGAAGAGAAAGCAGAAGACGAACGAAGATGCACCTATTTTTCCTCACTTTTTTAATGGTGTGTTTACTAATAATAATCATTAAAGTGGACTATGCACCCAAGATGTTTGATGATATGCCTGACTCATTCACCAAATGATATTTGAAAAAGTACATAATGTAAAATATGTTTTAAGAGTAGTTCTTCCCGTGAATGCATGTCTTAAAACTGATCTTTAAGAACAATCATAGCCTTCAAATTTTGGAACGACTCACAATGCAGTTCTTTTTTCCCTTTAAACCACAGTAATCATCATAATCAAGTAAAATGATTCAAGATCTTGCACTACAACGCAGTGACTACAGAGCAACCAGTACAGTTGCCAATACTTGCTATAGAACAGCGACAGCGATAACATCAGACTATATATGTTGTACACAAAGACACTCAGACAAACCAGATAGGCTTTTATATTCACTACTTCTATACTGATGGAATTTCTCAATCAGTATTGCTTAGAAATAAAGTATGCTTTGACAACATTTAACTAGAGTAACAAAGACGGTATCAGGAATTATTCCACAACCCAGATAGAACATGTTATTTATCACAAAGACAAGGTTGATCAATATGTCACAGGATTTCAATATCCCTCAACTTTGAAAAGTACAAGTCCCTTTCCTTTTACGAATCATTTTGAATTTATCATCTATGTATTGTTTGTCATTACAGATATGTATAGTATTTAATTACCTTTAGTTAGTGTTTAATTGCAATTATATTTATTAATCATTTCTTTTATTTTAATTGTTCAGTTACAAGTGTCAACTCAGAAAGGTCAACTTCATTTCCACCATCCATCCTATATATGCTGGAGTAAGAGATTTCCATACTCAAGGGCAGAGCAAATAGTTACTATCCAGATCGAATCCTACACAAGATTGCTGCTAAGACTCGCGCATATAGATCAGAGACGATATTTCTTTTAAATGTTGCTTGCACTTTCAGGGACACCACCTAGGATTATCTGTGGCTGTTTTGACTTAAATAAGCACTGCCAAAAAATGTGATAGAGATGTTGTTAGGCTTGAATGACAATGTATATAATAAGTATCCGAAGAACGTCTGGAAAATGACTCTTCCCTTTATGGTTTGGGTGTTGTGACTGAGTAGAAAAAAATGTCAAGTGTATTGAATGCGAAGCAAGTCTAATACAAAATTGGAAGTGCAGTGGTTTGTGTTTGCTGACTTTATGGAGTGGGCTACATGATATATAACATGTGCAAAAATAATAGATTTCATTAGTTCATATAGGAGTAATTCTTTAACAAAGAGTGCCACTCTTATTTTTAAGAGAAGGACAATCTACTTTTAGTATATGCCAGACGCCATTTAGCTTTAACTATCTTTTGTTCACAGTAATTTTCAAGCATACATTAATCATTCCTCAGATACATGCTCTCACCAATGTCATTGAATATGGATAAAGAGAAGGAGAAAGACAAATAATCCTTTGGTGTAGATTTAAGTTCTTTGTTAGTTTACTATTCAGTACCATATTTCTGACAATTTGTTCTCTAAATAAAAATGCTACGTTACAGGAAAAGGTTTAAGTTAGAACTTTCTGTGATAATTGCCGCTTTGTTGGTGCATCTTTTTTGTTTGTAGGAAGAAAGAGTCATGGATGTAAACTGTTGTTTTAAAATTGATTCCTTAGAATCAATACATTTCTACTTTTGGTCTCCTTAGTAGGAGTAATATATTTTGTGGGTGCAGTATATTATGCTCCCCCATTCCAAAATAAATGAATTTTTCTTTAAAAAGCTGGTCAATGATATTACTTAAAAGGGTAATTTGTCAATATTACGCTTTTGTATCTTCTCAAACTTTTCTTAAAACCAAAAATAGTTGAATAACACATTAAAGAGAAGGATAATTTTGGAAAAAATAATAATTAACACACTATGTTTTAATGTTTGAGAAAATGCATCAATATATATGTAGCATCGCGTCTGCAATTTGCAATTCAAAACTAAGTTCTCTAGACGATTTTGATGAAAATTGAAACATTATAAAGTAGTGTTAAGTGATGGTGCAAAATTATGAAGGAAAATTAAAAAGGGTTTATAAGTGATAAATGATGTCGCAAATTTAGGATGAAAAAATAGAAAGGATTAATATAAAAGGGTCATTGAGGTGGCAAGATTGTTTGCGCTTTGCACATAACATATATATTCAATACTAAGTGAGCCTGCACTTTAATATCTTACCCAGTTAAGATCAATACATGACATCCTCAAAAACTTACGATGACATATTAAATAGTTTAAAGCTTTTACTTAAAAAATGTAAAGCTGAAAATCTTATTTAAGATACAGTTGAATTTACATTGAATTGAGATATTGCATTATTTAACCCTTCAAAATTCTATTATACTTTCGTATCTTAATTTTGATATCCATTCATGACTCTATTCCGAAAATATGAATTTCATTTGAGATTAAAACATATTTTAATTGAAATAAAACGGTTTGAATTTAAATTGATCATTGCATGAAGTAGTTCTATAATATATATATTGCATGAAGTAGTTCTATAATATATATATTGCATGAAGTAGTATTTTAATCTGTAATTTGAATTTTAATTGTTTTAAAAAAAAAGATAAATCCTGTGGTTAACCAATTTTGATGACCAAAAAGTAAAAAAAAATCAAACATAAATATAATAAATTTTGTAGCTTTATATTGATAGAAGTTGATGTTGTTATGAGAGGTATTTCTGTTGAAAATTGAAATAATAACACACTTTTTTTGTAATTTAAATTAAGATATTATCATATACTCCCTACATTCCAAAATAAGTGGTGTTTTTAGCTTTTTATTTTGTTTCAAAATATGTGGTGTTGTACATAATCAAGAAGGCATTAATAATGTTCTTCCAACTTTACCCTTATTGAAATAGAGGAAGTTTTACACAACCAAGAAGCTAGTAGAGAGCTACATCTTGGTATTTATTAAGGGTAAATTAGTAAAAATTACATTTTATTTTCCAGAAATGAGTAGTTACTTAAGGGGCGTGCCCAAGCTAAAAACACCACTTATTAGGAACGGAGGGAGTATATTTTTGTTTATTTATTACTCCTCATACTATTATTTATATTTAATAAATCATACGATATTTCAATTGGTTTGTATTAGGGGTGGCAATTGGGAAAGTTGATCAAATTTGGGTGGATCAAAATGGGTCAAGACCCCACCTGACAAATTTGCTTGGGCCAAAATGGGTTGGGTCAAAATGGGTCAGGTCACGGGTCATAGCCCAATCTGCCTAATTTTTACTAAGTTTTTTAGTACCTAATAAAATTATTTTCTTCTTTATTATGGCAATATGTAACATATCAAATTAAAAGAAGTCATTTAAAATATTTTGACAAGATTTCTCAAAAATCAATTTGAGCTACATATCAACCCACTATTTAATGAGTTGAAATAGGTTGGGCTAAATGGGTTGAGCTAATAAATGGGCAGGTCAATAACCAACCAAAACTTAAACGGGTTGGGCAGATTGGGCTTGATTTTGCCACCCATAGTTTGAATCACTATTATATGTGCGATTATGATAATTTAAGTTTCTTTTTTTTTTTTGAGGATTGTAACCGTTAATCCATATTTTCACATGTATACTACATCCAAATATGTAGCTCCCCTTCAAAAGTGTTACAGACTTGCAACTTGAACCCCTATCATCACTACTTCTTACAAGTAATTTAAAACATCAAAACTATCTTTTGTTTAGACTAATTATATCATGTTAACACCAAAAGTAGAACAAAGCTAGACAATTCATCTTAAACTTCTCTAGATCATTCTGCTTGTCTTCAAAACATCTTAGATTTCTTTCTTTCCACACTGTCCACCAAATGCATGCGGGGACAATCTTCCATCTCTTCTCTTTTGTTGTTGCATTACCATCACTATTCCAGCAGTTTCGAACTCATTTAATGCTCTCCCTAGTTTTACACACTTTATCTTCCTCAGACTGATGAACATTCTCCATAGTTGACAATTCACACCATACCGGAATATGGTAGACGAAGCCTTCGCTGGTAATTTCTATCTCTCTCTGAACCCTCTTCTCATCCCCTTACACCTTGATGCGAGCCCAGTGGAGGTGGGTTTTAGTGTTGTTTCTTCTTTCGTCTCAATATAACCCCCGCACCTATCTCCGATTTGCTTGAAGACATCTTGCGACCACAAGCTCAGAGGAAGCTCTAGAACCCTAATCCAGACCAGTCTCTCCTTATTTCCACCGGCCAACATCCCGTGGTTGGTTTCCACCATTCCAATTTCAGATTCATCCTCTTCCAGGTCCATTCGCCCTCCATGAAGTGTTCAGCCATCTTCTGAGAGGGTGGCTCGAACTGAAAAATGTCATCATTCATGGCATAGACATTGACGCCACTTTCTGTCTTCTCGGTATTGCATGCCCATCTCATCACATTATTCAATTCTGGACCTTCAGACGACTCTTGTTGGAACTTTCCGACTACACACTTTTAAAGCAAATCCTTCCCAGATGTTGACATTCCTCCAGAGATCTTTATGCCATCTCCTCTGTTCAGTATCTTCGCCTTCTTTGTGGCCTCCGTCATCCATCTGCTTGTATTGAAGGCCTCTTTGTATGAGTATTCGAGTTTCCTCGTGATCTTTGGTTGTGACTCTTGCTTTCTTTTTGGTTCATAAATGAACTTTGTTATTTTGCGGGCAATGTTCCCCCAACCCCCTTTGTATGTGGTCTCCATAGTAATAATTACTGATTTTTTTTGCCCTTGGATGGCAATAAAGCTGATGTATCTTTCATTCTCGTATTTAAGAGTTCAGAAGAATTCTGAAAAGTGATCTTTCAACCTCTATCTACTAACTACCTTCCCCCGTTCTTTTGAAGCTTCAATAAATACAGATACTAACCATTTCAAGACTTCATGGCTAACTTAAACTCTTCTCGATAATTCCTACTGCGCTCGACCCAATCATACCATGTTTCTGCCTCAGATTGACACTTTGTAATGTCACAGGACTTAAAACCAGCATTTTAGTAAATGCTATTTTCCCCAATTGAAAAAGAATCGACGATATTGCCGAAAAAGACCCCACAGAAAAGGAAATAAACTGAAAATCAAACTAAAGACAGGCTATCCTCGAAAGTCGTGCCTAAGAGCATTTTATGTTCACTCTACATCTTCAATTAGGCTGACATCTTCATGCCAGGACGGTCGACTACTGAGGTTATTCATCTCGTGAGGAGATTGGTGGAGCAGTATAGGGAGAGGAAGAAAGATTTGCATATAGTGTTTATCGACCTAGAAAAGGCCTACGACAAAGTTTCCAGGGAGGTTCTTTGGAGGTGCTTGGAGGTTAGGGATGTACCCGTAGCATACACTAGGTTGATCAGGGACATGTACGATGGCGCAAAGACTCGAGTTAGGACAGCGGGGGGAGATTCCGAGCAATTCCCCGTGGTGATGGGATTGCACCAGGGATCGTCCCTTAGCCCCTTTTTATTTGCCTTGGTGATGGATATGTTGACGCGGCAAATTCAAGGCGAGGTGCCCTGGTGTATGTTATTTGCAGACGACGTAGTTTTGATTGAAGAGACCCGCGAAGGAGTTAATGACAAATTGGAGGTTTGGAGACAGACCCTGGAGTCTAAAGGGTTTAGGTTGAGCAGGACCAAGACGGAATATGTGGAGTGCAAGTTCAGTGAGGTGACATCTGTGACCGACGTGGAAGTGAGGCTTGACACGCATGTCATCCAAAAAAGAGATAGCTTCAAGTACCTTGGGTCTATTATCCAGAGTAATGGGGAGATTGACGAGGATGTGACCCATCGTATTGGTGCAGGGTGGATGAAATGGCGGCTCGCATTCGGGGTCTTGTGTGATAAGAAGGTGCTTCTCAAACTGAAAGGCAAGTTCTACAGAGTAGCAGTTAGACCGGCTATGTTATATGGGGCGGAGTGTTGGCCGGTCAAGAACTCCCAAGTTCAGAAGATGAAGGTGGCTGAGATGAGGATGTTGCGCTGGATATGTGGATTTACTAGGAGGGATAGGATTAGAAATGCGGATATTCGAGAAAAGGTGGGAGTGTCTTCAGTGGAAGACAAAATGCGGAAGGGAGGTTGCGAAGGTTTGGGCATGTGATGAGGAGAGGCACAGAGGCCCCTGTGCGGCGGTGTGAGAGGCTGGCTATGGATGGGTTTAAGAGAGGTCGTGGTAGACCGAAGAAATATTGGAGAGAGGTGATTAGGCGGGATTTGGTGCATTTGCAGCTTACCGAGGACATGACCTTAGATAGGAAGGTGTGGAGGGCTCAAATTAGGGTACAAGGTTAGTAGGTTGGTTGGCTTCTTTGTAGGGAGGAGTGCGGTGTTTTGTTGCCTTTTTAGTAGTTGTAAGGCTATGTTTGTAGCTTTTGTTTCATCTGCGCCGGCTACTTGCTAGTGCCTTGTGTAGTTAGATTATTATACTATTCTGTTGTAGTATAGTTTTGTGATTATCTGTTGTTTTGTTTATTGGTTTTATATGTTGGACTGTTTTGAGCCGAGGGTCTATCGGAAACAGCCTCTTTACTTCACCCTGGGGTAAAGGTATGGTCTGCGTACATTCTACCCTCCCCAGACCCCATTTTGTGGGAATATATTGGGTATGTTGTTGTTGTTGTTGTTGTTCTACATCTTCAATTACCAAATTTACTCATTTGAGTAAATACCAATAGTTATCCATAATTATATGATTTATTCTTAAAATTTATAGAAGCAAGCAAGATTACAATATTATCGGTGCATCGCGGGCACTATACTAGTTTTATATAACGTGGAAATATTAAATGTAGTTACCACATATGGTGCTGATGAGTAGGTGGTAGCATCGGGTATGAAATTGGTGAACAATTCGCAGAGCGCATGATTCTTTCAGCAAGTAAGAAGTTTCTGAACAAACTAGCAACTAACAGATCTTGCCTGAACAATCTCTGAAACAGATCTGCAGGTTTGAAGCTCATACTTCAGAAAGAGATTAAAAAGCATAAATTGTGATATTTGTATCAATGTAAATAAGCTATTTCATTACCATGTGGTAGAACATTCCAGGCAATTGTGTCGGTAACTGCAGTAAAAATCCAATTCAGTTCGCCAAGAAGTGTCTTCCGATCAGTTTGCCGGCCAGGAATTCTATCAATCAGAGAGTAATCAAGCGACTCATGAAGCAATGAACGAGTACAAAACCTAGAAGCCAAACACACGAGGAAGTGAGATTTAAATGGTTAACAATTGTTGCAAGAAAAAATGCCATCACACTTACAAATATCAGGAAAAAGAAAACTAAAATCAATTTATTTGA
This sequence comes from Jaltomata sinuosa, assembly GCA_003996215.1. NCBI lineage: Eukaryota > Viridiplantae > Streptophyta > Magnoliopsida > Solanales > Solanaceae > Jaltomata > Jaltomata sinuosa. The sequence goes on from QJPP01003051.1 coordinate 90,837, forward strand.
TAGAAGAAAATGATCAATGTAAAATAAGGACGAAGCAGCATATTAGGTTTAAGGAATTAGCAACACAAGCAGAGAGACAAGTAAGAGACAGTGAAGTATTTAACTAGAACACTGTCTATGGAAACTCACTAAGATAGCATTACCTATTAACACAGATTGGCACGAGAGATGACCATTATTTTCGAGTTCTTTTTCTCTTTCTTTTTTTTGGCTAGAGAGGCTATTCATTAACAGTGAAAATGGGGATGACCCCTATAAAAAAAAATTAAAGGGAGAGAGAAACTATGTAACATCATAAAATGAAAATGCCAAGTGAATCTATACTAATTTCCATCACTCAAGAATTGCAGATATGCCTGATCCATCGAAGAATTGGACAAGTGTAGGAGAAACGAGCAGAAAGAGAAAAGGAAGAAAGGATAGACAATTGTTGAGAGCATGTCACCATCTCAATGCCATTTTGATGGGTGTTGTGAGGCAGGAAGTGAATACATCGGCTGGAAACTCAGCACTCTGAGGAAGCGTCTCATGTGCTTCACAAGCAGCAAGCAGAATACAATCCCTTGTAGAAGTTCCAGAAGAACCAGAAGCAGTCCAGTCCTGGAGCTGATCAAACAAATAGCATCAAAATTAATTACTGTGATAAGGAATTGATAGATCAGTACCACGTCATTGAGTACATATATGACGTAAAGTGGCGGTTAAGAGTATACCTCTATGAAAGCATTAACAATCATCCCAGCAGCAGAGCAGTCAAACACATAGATCGATGGTGTCTTCAACCAGGAATCCAGGTCGCTGATTGGCAAAGGAATATACTGCGTATAACTCTAAAACAAACACCCAAATAAGAAAAGACAGAAATCACCCACAGCCCTGAGAAAGCAATCTGGGTAAGAAAGTAAACCTTATTAAATAGCCAAATTTCACCATTGGCTGTAGGTTTAGGAACACCATGTCCATTATAATGGAATAGAACTCGTTCTGACTTGGCATACTTTCGACAAGTTGTGCAAAGTTTCTTGACTTCATCAACAGTAGGATCCAGGGAAATTTTATACTTAGCCTGCATAAGGTTGCATATCGTGTTTGGCCATCATAACTACTCATTCATATAAACAAGGCTAAGACCTTATCAACTGTAAATATCAAATTGGTGGCCAAAACATTTTCTTACCCTAGGTTGCCACCTCTCATATTGTTGGTTCAAAGTTCTCCCAATTGTCTCAAGTGCTTTTTGAGGTGCCATCGAAAATGGATCTGGCAAATAAGAGACAGGAATTAGTACCATTAGTAATTATTAGTCTGTTGAAGAATTTCAAGCACTAATCTTTGAAAATTAAGCTGCGAAACAAATAAAACAGTGTATAGATAGTTATCGAATTATATCTTATACCCCCCCCCCAAAACCCCAAGAGAATATGACACCAACACCATGCAAATTTGCTGAGATAAAAACATTCAGATTGCTTCAAGCAAAACAGACTCCGCCAAAAAGAACCATGTTGCACAGATTCTTCACTTGCCAAAATCAGATCCTTCATTTACATCACCCCCACCCCAAAACTACCATGATCTGACATGACAGGAAGTTGATGTCAGTAAGAGACTCTTACTGGATCCAGTTAAAGTACGGAAAATGCTTTAAACAAATCGAAGTAGATAGAAGGCTGGAGACACGTTGAGAAGACGAAGAAGACAAACTAAACCAGATGATGGAGGAAATGAAGGAAAAGGCAAAAGGTTACAAAATTAGGAACTAAAGTCCAGGTACTCTGTTGTTTTACTTCCTTTAACTTTTTCCCCGAGCAAAGCTGACCAGAGACTTGGCTCGAGGTCTTCATCTCTGTTCGACTCTGGATGCTAACAATATCCGAGATCTTTTTCAATTGAAGTATGTCATAGGGACAACGAACTTTTTTAGACAGACTTACGTTGAGACTTCATGTCAGCCAGGGGGAGCAAAACATTGCTAGGAAAAGCCTATATTAGGTGGTTTTGAAATTTCACAGGGTAAGTGGAGCTGCTTGAGACTCTGTTCCTATGAATCTTACTCGTCAAGAATGGTACTTCTCTGAGCCACTGGTACGACATCATCATATGAAATTATGGTATGGTGCAAGTCTTCTGCTTATATTTCAAAGCCAAATGTCACAGAACAGGTCTAAAGCATGGACTTTTCAAGAAAACATGAAATTTGAGCCCTGCAACAAGCGAACCAAGTCCAGTACTTAAGTGGAGAAGGGTAAAGGAGCAGGCCCACCATCCCCGGGTTCTGAAGCCACTGCGGTTGGCCCAAAGGGATGGCTCCAAACAGATTTCTCGGCCATCTAAAACAAAAGAAAGATGAGGTTTCAGACGGATCTATAAATTTGGCTGTGTCCATGACATACTCAACTATTGCTGGCGGAAAGGTCGCAAAATGTGAACAGTGTCTACTGGAAAAGCCGAGATCTCACAGTGCTTTAGCTGAGGTTCTAGATGGTTAAACATTGCACTTACGCATTTAAAGCTTTCTACGAAAGTGGAGATCCTAACATTAAGTTTACTATGCTTGGTTATCAAAAAAATGTTTACTATGGTTCTTTATCAAGGAACAAAGGAAATTTTGAAGAATGGAACTTCCATGGCTTCGTGAGAGTCTTTCCTGAAAGTCAAGGCTGCTTTTCTAGCAATTCCTCCCAGAGCATATCAATTCAAGTCTCCTTTGTGCATTTTATCAATAGCTAATTCTTGAGAAGTTGTAGCTATCATCTATGTCTTTTCAACAACTATCTCAATCACAATGCAAGTAAGAAAATTGAAAAGTTATAATCCTTTAGAAGGGTCTCACTTTAACACAAATTTTCCACCGACATTTTTTCCTTAGGGGAAAGGGCGAATTTATGAACAATCATCCTCTTCGGAATATAAAGTACACTGAAAATTACTAAAAGCAAATAGAATGAAATGAAGGACATTCATTTAAATGAGACATTAGCAAAAAGAAGAACAGAAGCTGGTAATTTTAAAAGCAGAACAAGAAGTAGAAGAAACATACCAACCCAACACTCCATTCGAGCACAAGGAGATATCTTTATTACATCAGGTGGATCAACGCTGATGTTTAAACACAAAACAAGGGCAACACATCCCGTCTTCATCTGCAGAAAATTTTGCATGCTAAGATGGACAAGAAGGTAAAAGATTGGGCATGTTTTACGGCATGGAGGGTAAGTTCCAAATGAAAGTTATATTAGCGATCTTGCGAAATACAGTTGAAACACGTTGGTCATCAAACATTACATGTGTCAAGTAACACTTTACAGATTAACAAGCAACAAGTAAAAACAAATTTTATCAAGCATTTGACGAATCCAAAGTCATTTTTGGACTCCTGTAATACTGCTGTTTCAAATTTCAATCTACCAGCCCTAAGCTGTCTCTTTATGCAAAGAAGAAAACAATCACATCCGGATACCAGTAACTAGCACACAAGGGTACACCATTCGCAATTAATTATTGAAGGAATACACTTTATCATAGTGCCTGGACATAATCTAAAATTGCATTATTTTTTTTGATGACCGTGGTGTCCGGGCCAGCTTTCGCACACCTCAACTAAATCCACGGGATACCTGCTACCTCCCACCAGCAACAGATACCAGGTAACTCTGTCCACCAAGGCTAGAACAGATGGGAAGAATCACCTCGTGTTTTTTGTCTCCGCAGGAATTTGAACCTGAGACCTAAGGCCTCATGGCTCTTTAACCCACTTCATTGACCACTAGGTCACACCCTTGGGTGCCTAAAGTTGCATATTTAAAAAATAAAAAAATGAAATTTGGTCCATAATAGCCTCCACTTCTCATGTAGCGAACCTCTATAACAAACTAAGAATACCATGGATGACTCTAGTGCAATCCATTTAAATATATTTTTTTTATACTTTCAGTGTAAGGAGAATAAGACTTTATTGTATAAATGCTCAATCTTAATAGATGGCTCTGGATAACTTCACTGCAGTCCTATACTCATCACATACATACTTTTGATGCCGGCATGGTATTATTTGCAGTACTCCCTTTTCGTTATCCAAAAAATTAATGAAATCTTTTGCTTGTTAAAAAAAAAATTATGTTAGTTCAGAATTTAGGTAAAGGCATTCTTTTTATTGTAAACTTAATTAACCCGCAAATTTATAGATAAACATCATTCCAATCCAAATGCTTGTATTATCTCTAGGGGATTGAGCAAAATCGAAATCCAAACCGGAATCCGATTATTATGGAATTTTGGTTTGAATTTTCGTACTACTAATTGGATTTTGGATTTGGGACTTCAGATTTTCGGATATCTAATAATCTGAATGTTCTATACCTTATATTAATCCCTACCTATTTGACATAAGCCCAAATACCCATTACTAAGTTAAAAACCCTACTAAATCGGTTAATACACCCTATTAGGGTAATGGATGGTGCAAATTGGGATGCATTCACTGTGGTAATGAATGGTGCAAACTGGGATGCATTCACTGTGGTAATGAGCGATATGATATGAATAACTTTATTTGGATGTTGACTGTTTGCAAGAAGAAGCAGCTCAACTTATAGGTTCAAAACCGAAAATCCAAAAATAACAAACTGATCAATAAAAAACCTAACTTAAAAAGACCAATCCAATCCAAACTCATTTGGATTGTAATTTCTTGAATCTGAAAACTGAAAATCCAAATTGAAGTTTTCATATCCAATCTGAATTACCCAAATTCCCCCACACCTTATGTATTTTATTTTAGTTACTGAGGGGGATAATGAACAATTACATCTTCAAACTATACTCCATTTCATTTTAAATGTCTAGATTAACACTAAAAGAGGACCTCACAAAGTCAAATGTGTGAGGACTTCGACAGCCATTGTTATTAAAATTTGGCTTTTGATACAGCAACTTCTACAGTTACTAGTATTGAAGCGTAATGGTAGCAGTTGATCTTTCCGAAAAAACTATTTATTGTTACGCCTCAATCTCGAGTTAGTTGGGTTCGGGTATATGAAACGTCACTATTCATATGTTTAGAGAACACCAAATATATGAATATAGTACTATGCTAATCAAATTGCAATTAATATAACTATTCCAATATAGTAATGTCAATATTAATCCAACTTCAAAGCTGAGATTAAGGAACCAACCGCTTCTCGTTTGGATCACTTCGTCACTCATTGGTTAAAGCACACATTTCATTAAAGCATAATAGCATACAGCTTCACCTATGAAATGATAACTCCTCGCTTCGCTGCTTCAATCACTTTTAAGTGATGAAGTGATAACTTTTAATTACACAAGATAAAGGGTAGTGTCCGGAAACTTGCACACACGTCATCTACACCATGGGGTACATGCTACCTCCCATCAACGCAATTATCGGGTAGATTTGCCCATCAAGTCGTAGACGGGAAAAGATCACTTGGTGCTTTCTCTCTCCGCTGAGATTTGAAGTGTTTCTCATGATTTTCACCCACTTCATTGAAAGCTAGACCACAACCTTGGGTGCTTACAATTTAACATTTGCTTATGATATTAAAATACGTTGAAGTACTACGAGTTCTTCCTTATGTTCTTTTCTTTCCAGCTATTTCTAATAAATCCATTTATCCCATTTTGCCTCAAATTGAATGTCCAGATTTCTCTACTAATCCCTCTAAAGACAATATCCGTATAGCAAGAAAGTTTTGTTCAACCACATACTGTACTCAACAAATTAAAACACACTCTACTTTCAGTCTTACCAGAAGACCTTCCCACTAAATCCCTCCCATTAAATCAACAAGTGCCTTGATTGACACATCAGGTCTCCCTTTCTAGAAGCTGGTACACGTTAGGGAAACCCCCTCTTTGGGAAGGAGGTGGGCAGAATGCTGATCAGCAATTAACAAGCCTCTTGAAGTCCAATGTTCTAAGCCTTAAAAATTAAAAGCACAATGTTCCTCCACTTTGTATTCTAGCCCCATTGACTCCTTAATATCCTACAAGTTGGAAGTCAAAACATGACCTTTCAACAGAAACCGAGGAAATTTTTTAAGAGACCCACATAAACATTTCATCCTATAGCAGAATCACTAAATCCTCCTAATCTTTAAGGAATTGTATGTTGAATGTATGAGTCAAGATCGATATTTATTAAGGATTCTGCAACTTTGGAAGACACTAGTGACATGTTCAAAGTGCTCTAATCATGTAACAACAAAGTAATTTTCGACATAAGTTCATGCCAAACGTATCCAATAAGAGCACAATAAGCATTTAGTTTAAAGGAAATTATCATGTCTAGCTCCCCAAGTTAACATCCAAGATGAAAACAAGCTTCAGCTTTACTTTGGCACACAAAGGAAGATACTTCTTCTGCAATGATGACAGATGAGAACTCATGCTCCCGTTCAGTACTAATCTTCACTGAGAACCACGAAACGTTAAATTAATCTAATATCCGAATTCCGACAATTCCTTGCAGATCGCAGAGTGGTCATACCAAAATCACAAACTGCAAAGGCTGGAATCTCTTGTTCGAACCTCCATCTTTGAACTGGCTGTTAGAAACAAACTTGTTTTATTAAATTAAATCTCAGGATACCCAACTTAAAATGACATTGACGGCTACTTTTTTCTTCCATTTTTTTGAATTATAAGCCGATCCTAGAATGAGCTTCATTCTAGAGAAACAAAGAAAGCAGGCTATCTAACGATTGCACAGTATCATTCAACTTTAAGAGGAACACCAGCTAACAAATCAAGCAACAAGTATGATGCTTTACTGCACCACTAACCACCTTACTTACAGTCCTTGTGTAACAATCAAGAAACTACTCATCAATTCGATAATATAAATCCTCATGTATTGGTATTCATGCTCATTTCATTCCAATACTGGTGAGTAATTTTTTTTATGGAAAACCAAGGACATTGATATACACAAACCAAAATGACACGAAAAGAGGACAACTTACTCGGTCCCTAGGCCGCCATTTAGAGACCAACCCGGTGTCAGATGGACCAGAAGGAACACAATCCTCAAAGCCATCATGCCTAAGCTCACACAAGACAATTGTCTGGGGAAAATAAGCCATACTTGTCGTCGTTATCGCATTATCAGCAACCCCACCACCAAGATAGCTACTACTAGCAGTGTCTGAATCTCTAACATTACTCCTTTCTCCATCCTCATTGCCAAACTCATCCAAAGCTGCTGATGATTGCGACAACCTCGACGCCATCAAATCCCCCAATGCCATTCAAATCGCAATAACTGAAGCTGTAAATTTTCCTAACCTTTCCCTAATCGAACAGATTTTGGAGTGAAACTCATAACCCAGATCGACCCAGAAACCAAAAACTCTAAAGATACCGTTTTTATCAGGTAATTCGCAATAAAAATCAGGGTTTCAGTAGCGATGGTAAAAGGGAGATTGAAAAGGTTGTTTCTTGAGTATTAATCAATGAAACCAGCGAGAATCCAGCTTCGATAAGGTTCTAGAAAACCCTAGAAGATGGTGGTGATGGAGAAGAAGAACAAGGACAGTGCGGCTGTTGAAGCAACAAAACGAGAAAAAAGAGAAGGAGAGAGTTGTTCTTTTCTTATAATAATAATAATAAAAAAAATATATATATATATATAAGCAATTTGCCAAAATATATCAAAAGCGAACAGACTCGAGTACAAGCGTATATACACAGTGTACCACTCCACGTAATCTTTCTCTTTTTTCTTCTTGAGTCACATTCATTATGAAGTATGACGAAAACAAGATTTTCGAGGACTTCAACTTTTTACATTTTCAGGAAATGAAAAGGGAAAATTATGAATCTGTGGAATTTTCATTATTTGACATCAGTTTTCAGCTGATATAGGCTATAGCTATTGTTTCATCAACTCATTCACTTTCCTCCATTCTACTATTCACTTTTTTTTCCTTTTTTGCTATTTTATTTTTTAAAAAGAAATCAGAATTAAATTTTACAATTAAATGAATTATGATGTATTAATTAATTTGAGAAGTACAGAAAACTTAGAATTTAAAGTATAGTTGGACGCATAGATGACTTCGTATGAAAAACTTAAAATTTAGGATGTGTTTGGTATAGAGGAAACTGTTTTGTTATTTTTTCGTGTTTGATTGGTAAAAAATATTTAGAAAATATTTTTTTAAGCAAACAAGCTCCTTAAAGATAAGGAAAATGACTTTTCTAATAAAAGTAAGGAAAAACAAGTTATATTGTCTCCTCCCACCCTCACAACCACCACAACTCCACACCCACCCCCCTCCCCCCCCACCCCCCACCCACAACCCCCACTAAAATGCCCACCCCCCAACCCACCCCACACATTTTTTTTTAATTTTTCTACCCTGCCCCCCACCCATCCACCCAATTTTTTTAAAAGTAAATCATTTTTAAAAAAATAATATTTTTTTTATCCCCGACCCTCAACCCATCCACCCCATTTTTAAAAATTTCTTTTCAATTTTTTTAAAAAAATAATTTTCTTTTGTATCCGACCCCCAAACCCCCAAACCCCCCACCCACCCCCACCACATCCCACCCCAATTTTTTTAAAAAAGAATTGAAATTCTTTTTAAAAAATAAATTTAATTTTTAACCCCCCCCCCCAACCCACCCAATTTTTTTTAAATTTCTTTCAAACCTTCTTATACGAAAAAATTAATTTATTTACCCCCAACCCCACTCACCCCCCCCACCACAACCACCCTCCCTCACCCACCCCAATTTTTTTTAAAATCAATTGTTAAATAAAAAAATACTTTTTTAAATAAAAAAAAATCATTTTGTACCCTTCCCCACCTTACCCCAACCCTCCACCTCCGTTTACTATCCTACCCCACCCACCCCCCACAGCCCCAACCTACCCCTAAGAGATATTTTTTACCCTCTAGTCAAACAATAAAAAATATTTTTTGAAAAATATTTTTGCACTCATCAAGCAAGCACTAGAAAATATTTTTTGAAAAATGTCTTTCACTTATCAATTAAATATGAAAAAATAAATAAGAAATTAACTTATTTTTCATAAAAATCTTTTCCTTCATACCAAACGCATCAGTAATTGGATTCATAATTGTTAAAGAAAAATGAAAGAAATGCGTAGTAATTGAATGTAGTCTATGATAGCACCTAGATAGGAAATTACGAATTTATCATTCTATGTTATTCATGATTTTAACAAATTTTTAAATCGTATGATTACTAATGTGCTTGTCCGTGCTTCGTGCCATCCTAAACCTATGACATAAGACATATGTGAGGACCATTTTAATTAAATTAAATATAAAAGCAACTCACTTCAATGAGTATATTATTTTACTATTATATATAAGTAAGTGTCCAGGAAGCAGGTTGCATTTTGGGCATTTAATTATTTATGAGCTTTGAGGGACTTGTACTTACCTGCATTATATTTTGTATCTTTTTACTATTGGACAAAATAACCAGAACAATGTGTTGCTTTTTACTATTATGTCAGCCGATATTGTTGACATTTACTATACACGTGGGCCCGTCCTTTTTCTCTATTTCAGGCTTTTTATGTTTTTTTAAATTGCTTTGTGGTAAAATTTGAAAGATTATTTCATTTCTCTTTAGGTAACTTCTTCTATATAATATTTTTATTTTGTGGCAAACTTTTTTGAAAATTTCTAGGTTTAAATTATTTATGTTATTTTTTTAACATGTGATGTATTTATAAACTGCATGAAAAATATTATAAATTATAATAATTAATAACTTAAAATATTATAAAAATATATAAAAAAATTAATTGACTCTTAAAATTTCATGTATAGCACATAAATTAGAATAAAGGAAATAGCATATATTATCTAAAATTTACGTAAAAAGTATTATAAATTACAATAATTAACAACTTAAATATCTAAAAACTCTATAAAAAAATTGGTTGGCTCTCCGAAATTTTATATGTACCACATAAATTGGGACATAGAGAGTAATATATAAAAGTACTATAAATCATAATAATGAACAACTTAAAATATCTTTGAAATCATATAAAAAAAATTAATTGACTTTCGAAATTCATCTACGCCACATACGCTGGGACAAAAAAGGTAACATATATTATGTGCCTTAAAATATTTAAAAGAACATATAAAAAATTGATTGACTCCAAATTCTATCTATGTTACATAAATTGAAATAGAAAAAGTAACATATATTGGGTTCGTGCTAGCACAAGTGGCCAGAAGCAGGTCGCGGTCAACATGCCTGCTTCTAGCCGAGGGCATTTTGGTCATTTTTGTATTTTTCATTTTAATTTGTTTATCGTATTTTTCTTTCTAAATATGTTATATATTTGAAAATTACGTAAAAAGTACTATAAATCACAATAATTATCAACTTAAAATATTTAAAAGAAGTATAACAAAATTGGCTAACTTGAGAACTATATTAGTGTCACATGAATTTGGACAGAAGAAATAATATATATTATTTAAAAATAACGTAAAAAATATTATAAATTATGATATTTATAAATTTTAAATATTTAAAAGACATAAAAAAAATTGTTTGACTCTCGAAATTCTATTAGGGACACATAAATTGAGACAGAGGAAGTAATATATATTATTTAAAAATGACATAAAATTATTATAAATCACAATAGTTAACAACTTAAAATATTTAACACACATAAAAAATTTGATTGATTGTCCACATTATAACAGTGACACATAAATTATGATGGGGAGAATAACATATATTATTTGAAAATTATGTAAAAAAAATTATAAATCACAATAATTAATAACTTAAAATATTTAAAAATCATATAAAAAATTTGATTGACTTTCCAAATTTCATCTGTATCACATAAATTAGAATAGAAAAAATAACATATATTAGGTCCGTGCTAGCACGGGGTTTTGCATCTAGTATGATCATATTTATAAGAAATATAAAAATAAAAGATTAATAGAAAAGAGAAAAAATATTATTAAAAATATGATATAGTATTAGATAGAATGTTATTTGCCTTTTCTTTTTCCAAGGCACTCTTAGGGTGTGTTTGATATAAAGGAAAATATTTTTCATGGAATAGTTCCCATGAAAAATATTTTTCTAGAAAATATTTTTATGAAAAATAAGTTAGTTTCTTACTTATTTTCTCATGTTTGGTTCGTGAGCGAAAAATATTTTCTAGCGTTTGATTGATGAGTAGAGAAATATTTTCCAAAAAATATTTTTTAGTGTTAGACTAGAGAGTAGAAAAAATCTTTTAGAGGTAGATTAGGGTTGTGGGAGTGGGGTGGGGGTATGTTGGGGTGAGGATGGGTGGGATAGGGTAGTGGAGTGGAGGGGGAGAGGTTGTGGTAAGGTAGGGGGTAGGGTACAAAAAAAATATTTTTTTTTAAGAAAAACAATTTGAATTTTTAAAAAACAAAATTAGGGTGGAGGTGGGTTAGAGTTGGGGGTGGGTGAGGTACAAAAAAGATTTTTTTTTTTTAAAAAAAAAAAATTTGAAAAGAAATTTTAAAAAATTTGGGGTGGAGAGAGGTGGACGAGGGTTAAGGGTTGGTGGAGTACAAAAAAAAAACTAAATTCTTTTTTAAAAAAAAATAAATTTTTCTTTTAAAAAAATTGGGGTGGGGGTTGGGTTACAAAAAAAATAATTTAAAAAAAGTATTATTTTTTTTGTAAAAAATGACTTTTAAAAAAAGTATGTTTTAAAAAAAAATATCTTTTAAAAAATAAACTGGGCCGGGGTGGGATAGAAAAAAATTCTTAAATTTTTTTTGTGGGTGAGTGTTTTGGTGGGGGTTGTGGAGGTGGGAGGAGGTGAATGTGGGATTTTGGTGGTTGTTAGGGTGGGGAGGAGACAATGCAACTTGTTTTCCCTACTTTCATTAGAGAAGTCATTTTCCTTCTTTTCAAGGAGCTTGTTTTTCTAAAGAAAATATTTTCCAAACTTTTTGACCAACCAAACATGAGAAGAGAGGAAAATATATTTTTCTCCATACGAAACACACTCTATGTATTGTCTTTTGATATGAATTATTAACTGTCACGATCTAAACTACGGGGATCGTGCGAAATCTATCTAGATAAGAGAATCCTGAACCACCTAACCATAAAAATGCGGAAGTCTTTAAAAACAAGTTTATTAAACCAATGAATTCTTATAGTACTTCTTTTTAATATAAAAAAAGTACAACATCTTTCCAAGGACCTAATCTAGACATGTACAAGAGCTTCTAATACAATGAAGGACAAATAAAAGACACAACTCCCACCATAGGAATAAGATAAGCAGAAGTTGTGATGAATACTCGTCGCTTCTCATAAGAACTTCAACTGGTCCTGCAACATGGCTACACCCTAAAAAGGATGTAGCAAGAGTAGAATCAGTATAAACACACGTACTGATAGGTATCATCGATCGACCAAGATAAGATCATGCAATACCATATAAAATCAACAAGAGAAACATGATATCAACAATTAAACTCACATCAATTTCACAATATGTGATCTCGAACTTTAACTCGCTTCAATAACATAATTCAAGCTACTTCATTATAACCCATATGACCAATACTCCTATGTTTCAATTAGCTTTAACAATTACCTCTAACTTGTTAACATAGTTACAAAGAGTCCCACATTATACATATTCTCCTTTGAAATCCACACACGAAGATCAACTAGTCATTTAGAATTAGTGGTAAGGCATTACCCATTCCCCAAGTTCCCTTAGAGACCAACAAATTGGACAATAACCTTCATTTAATAACCTTCATTGACGGATTTGACAATATCAACATACAAGGCATAGTAGTCATCAACATACATCAAATATAACAATCAAGGATATAGCAATCACCAATGATCGTCAAATAGGTAGTAAAGTCATCAAATAAGCATAAGCAAGGTTCATATTGAAAACCTTGGTCCACACAAGCAACCGTAACACCTCATCACAATAACAATACAATAATATAAAATAAGGTAAAAGGAGTACACACATGCTATGGATCGTATGGCTACCCATTAGGTATGATCTGAAGGGGACCCTAGGTTGTCCATGTCCAGCGTGGTGTGTGCCCATGATGGGTAAGACAATATTACCTCTATACCGGCTCGTAGCACCCGCTCTGTAATAACAATAGTGAACCTATGGTTCCAAGTCTATCTCTTAGGACACCTCACAGTGCACTAATTACATGTACACTTAGTCATTCTAAGTCCTTTATTCAATTTATATATACACAGCTTATTTATTCAAGCACAACATGGAAACAATCATTATTCAAACATGTCTGAAGACCAATAGCAAATCAAGAGTTTAATCAAGTACATATCTTTTCAACCATTTTTTTTCTTAAAGGTTTCATATTTATGGAACCAAGGTTCTCCACTAGCCTTAAACATGTTAAGACCTAATAATTTCGTGTTAGAACTCATAAAAGCATAACTTAAGATCAATTCTAGGTGATTTTACACCTACCCACATGATTCTTTCCCAAGTTCATGCTTCTAAGGCTTAATTGCAAGAAATCCATCATTAATCCTTCCCCTCAAGGTCTAAGGAAAATAATTAATCAATAAATGAAGATTTTTATGGATTACTTACCTCAAATGGAGAAGGTTGCCTTAGTTTTATTGGAGAAACTACTTTTGAGAGCTCTAGGATGAAGTTGAGTTATGAGATAAATAACTCAAAAAATTGCAGAACACCCAGGTATACTGTAATGCCCTAAACTTAAGATATGTGTGCAACTCGCAAACGCCAAGAAATCGGTATGAACCGGGAGAGTAAGATTGTAAATGGATAATCATACAAAGGACACTTATATTAATCCATTTGAAGTACTAGACCAAGGCTGGAGATCAAAGGGAAACTTGAAACAAAAATTCAAATTGAAGGGTTCATTACGATAGAGTATTTCAAATAAGCTCGCATATGGTCTGGCTTGTAACAGGTATATTTTCTAATATACAAGGAGTTAAAGGTCCTATGATATTCCAATTAAAGGTATTTGAGTCTAGTTTCTAATAAAATAAATCGCTTGTCAATACAGCTTATGATTGAAAGTTATGCATGTTTTACTATGGACTATGCAGGGACAGAAACTGGTCGTGATAGGCACGTGCTAGTCACATGTGATGTCGGTTAATACACTTATTTACATAAAATTATGATATAAAATCTTCAAGGATATGTCCTCAATTATTTTGGGAGCTATTCTTTACAGGTTCTTCAACCCCTCTTCTCCTCTGAAGCCCTGGGTAAGAATCAATCAAGAATCCAGTGCAAATCTTTAACCATACCATAGAATTCACTCCATTCCCTCTTTGAATTGAATAAACAATCCTCTCTCTTGGTTAACACAAGTCTAAGGATATGGAATTTCTCTAATTAAGGTATGAGATCGCCTCCAACTTTTTTTTATGTATTGTTCTCGATGTTCTAGATATATTCAATAGGTAAAACTCACGAAATGTTGATAGAAATCCGTGAGTCCATATTTTGTCATTGTAATTAATATACATAGTGAGAAAAAAATATGTAGAGGGCTGTATTAGTTGTGTTATTGACTAAATAAGGTGTGTATGATTATGTATTGAGGCAGTAAGCTTGCTTTGATAAGGAGGGAGGCTAGGTATAGAAAACACGATTTTTATGACTCTTGCAAGCTTGTCGCTTTTCAAGTGTTTGATGAAATGTCTAAATGGATTGAGAAAATTGTTAACATGTTCTTAGGCTTTCTATTACTGTATAAAATATTATATTTCTCTTCCAACTTAATCTATGAGCTTAAAAGAGAATTTTATGTCATTAGATAAAAAACTCACGGGATAGTGTTCGAAAGTCAAAAGTTTAAGTTTATGACCTTGTTTGAGATATATAATGGGTAGTATATTGTAAGTTAAGGATAGAGAAAGTAATATTGACCTCCTCATATAAGGTCATAAGTTCAGTTTTAAAGGCGAAAAGAGAGAGGTGTGGTAATACACTGCTTATTTATCATATTTGTTAAGCTTGTCGCTCGTAAGCTATTATCGTCTTTTCGATCTTATCGTACTTCTTGGTTTGATGATTTTACTATTGAATATGATGTTATGTTATAGATAAGGAGTCTTTTGAAGAACATCAAAGACACGATGTAAGAGAGAAAGTCTCAGAGTAAGGTATGTAAAGCTAAAACCTCTTTCGCCATCAAAGCACGACCTAGAGTCACATATTCCTCCTATAAAGGTCATCATAGATTATATGATACTTGAAATCAAAGCTTATTACTATCATAGATCTTTCATGTAGAGTTTTAACCTATAGAGTTATAGTACTTTTTTCTAGTCAAAGAAGTCATATATTTCACATGACCATACGTGTCTTCAGTTGAAACTCCTAGAAGTTACGAAGCATATATGTCACAAAATTTAAAGGAAGTAATTGACCATAGATTAGCCATAAGTATATAGATCACATAGATATGATTCTTCAGCTAAAGAAAGTAATCAATATTCAGATAATGAGTTATATGATTCATGAGTTGTTTACTATAGGCCTTTACAAGCAAGATGAGATTATAGCCTACTCTGTAGTGTGGAATGGGTATATTTAGGGCCACTATATGCGACATTATTCTATGCACAGAATTCAGACAGAGTCAATCAGAACTTTCCATCATGGATTCCTCTGACTACACAGGCCTGCGGGCAGACCTTACAGGAATCTTAGAGGACGTATCTTAACAGATCATGTTATACAGACTATGAGATTTCACACATGGTTGTGACAATTGGCTACAAGATGTCATGCATGTGTCACTGATCACCAACAATAGGCCATCTTGTTACTTCCTGGCAGTTAGTATTAGAGAAAGAAAAAGGAAGCAATATAAAAGGGTAAAAATGTCACCTAGACAAATTCTAGGAATTTTAAGTATATGTAAATGAATAATGCATATGATGTTATATGAGGACCCCTGACATTGGTCATAGTATCAATTTCAGTTTCTGTTTTAGTTCAAATTATATTCATGTATGTATATGGTTACATTTTCCTATTTTTGGTATCTGATTCATTGAGCATGCTTACATGTCTACTTGTTATTCAATCTGATTTATATACCAGTACATGTTTTATGTGTACTGACATCCCTTTATTGGGGGGCGCTACATTTTTATGAATGCAGGCTCAGGTTTTCAGGCTAGCAGATATCCACAGTAGACAAGTGCCTTCCAGTCGATCAGTTGGTAAGCTCCACCTCTCTCTAGAGCTATCAGATGTCTAGGTCATATATTTTGGATTTATGTACATATCTTATAGTGGATATGTCGGGCTCTGTCCCGAGTAGTTATCAGATTATCAGTTGCAAACTCTTTAGAGACTTCTTAGACTTTGTTTTATTTCAGTTGTACAACTTGTTTAGTGGGCCCTTCAGTTATCTATGTTTTAGTATATGTAAACGCATGTTGATGTCCATGCTATTGCTTATCAGTTTACTACTTTAGCACGAGTTTAGTATATATATTCATCAAGTACTCGTATAATTCCTCGATGTCTGCCCCTCCTAGCTGGGGGCGTGATATATACTGTCCATTTCCTCATCGCGATGGACGCTTTTTTCATCGCGATGGGTCATCACGACGAGGATCGTTCATTGCAATGGACTGTCGGAATGAAGCTTTCTCTCATCGCGGTGAAGGGCAATTTCTAGAACATTGTTATCTCGCTCCTAGACCCCCATTTCGCAATACACATTATTTCATAGATATCATGAATTATTTTTATCGCGGTAACTATCATATTCGTTCTATGACTTCGATTTTCGTCCCAAAACTTCCTACAGGATCTTACGACTGTTGACTATCTAAAAATAGACACCATACTACTACACGATATCACACAAAATATGAATCACCTCTAAGACACATAACACTATATTTTAATTTAAGCTCACCCTAACCCAAGATTTCCAATTCTCACCTAGGGACTTTTGTAGCCGGGTACTTACGTCTTAATTCAGCGCCAATCATTTAAAATGCCCACTATTTATATATATATATATATATATAATATATATATATATATATATATATATATATATATATATATTCCTTTCTCTTTTACTTTCTATCTATTATTTCTCCCATAATTTCATTTAATCAGACAATTTTTTGTATATTTTTCTTTTATATAAAGAATCCACCAGAATAATTTAAATAAAATTTTTCGGAGAATGAACTTTGAGATGGTAGAGCAAAAATTAGTATGAGAAAATATGTTAAAGTAGTCAAAATGAATAAATACGTTTAATTTAATAAAAATAAATTTCTTTACTTAAATCTATTAAAAAAAGGCGATTGAGATTGTTTACCATTAAAATATAGCTAACTAATTAGTATTACATTTTTAACAAAAAAAAATGCTAAACAAACATTACACATGATTCTACCATCTCTTCATAATACTTTTAATATTTCTTTGACTGAAAAGTTTTGTGAAAATATATTAGTCTAAATGTGAAAAAATTATTTAATTAACACATTTTAATGAAAATCAAAAGATAAAATAAAATTAAAATATTAATATAAATTTACTGATGGTGGTAACTTTTTGTCTTTAAAAATAAAAGAGATAGCATTAATCACATAACTTATTGTAGATTCAATTTTTTAGTTGTTACAATTTTATCTTCACGATCTTGTATTTTAATATTTAGGTAACTTAAACAAACAACAATATATATTTAAAAAAGGAACAAACAAATAATATATTAAACATTACATAAGAGTTGGTAGAAAAAAAGTTACCTCATAATTTGTTAAGAGGATGCGATTGCCGTTGATATATTCAAGATTTGCGGAAGTAAATCATGAATGATAATTCATGAAAAAAGTTAAAAAAAACTCAATTCACTCAAAATTCAGAAACTTAAATTAAAAAAAATATGAATGGAATGAAAAAGGAAAAAGAATAAATCCATATCCTAGAAAAAAAAACATCCCTATTCTTTTTCAACTCTTTTCATCTTTTTCCTTTTCAAAATTCTCTGCAAAATACTATCTCTCTCTCACCTCTCCCTCAAATTGAATCAACCCTAAATTTTTAAGTTTTCTCCTTATGATCACAATGATCATATTCATTTTGTCTTGTGAAATTAATTCCTCTTCAGTCTTATATTTCTTTCACCTTTTTTTCTCTTCAGGCATACCTAATTTGTTATCAGATTCTTGTTCATGTTATTGAAAGACTTCAGTTGTCTCGACTCTATATCACACACATAAAGAATTTTCAAATATATAAAACTATCAATTTTTTTTTTGTTGATAAAACGCAAAATGAAAATAAAAAATGTCTAATTTTGAAGTGAGCAAATAATACTGTATTTGAACCTTAAAATTTGTATGTGGTTAGAATATGCACTTTTATAATTTCAGAAAATCTTCTTAGCATTTAAGGAGCTAATTATTATAGTAATCCATTTGAATAACTAAACGTAAAATAATGAGGATTGTGAGGATAAGTTACAAAGAGAAATTGACAGAGTAATAAGTGAAGAAATACAAAAAGTTAGTAATAATGAGAGATGAATGACCTATAGAATTAATTAAAGGTACAAAATGGCTTACAATAATTGTTTCAGCTTCTTTCATTACATGATTGCTAGTATTTATTCCATATATTACTTAACCGTTGCCTCATCAATTACTGTTATAACTTGTGACTCTGAATCCTTCACAAGTATTTAGTTAAAAGAGGTGACTTCTGTGATTCTTTTAACTTAGCATATAAATTTTTAAATGAGAGAAAAATTATAAAAAAAAGAGAAAAAAATAAATAGGATCCTTGGTCAAAGAGAGGTACTATATCATTATTCTGTTCCTAGCTTTATATTATAAGAAATTTTTTAAAACTTTTTTTCTAAAAAAAAAAGAAGAGAGGAAAAATAAGGTAAATGAGAAGTTGATATGTACAAAGAAAGAAAAGAGAGAGATCTGAGGAAACTTATAGAAATAATAATAAGGCAATTAAGACCGAGTAGAGAAAAATGGTATTAACGTGATAGAAGAAAAAGAAGGATCTCAGAAAAAGTAATTAATAGTATAAACTAGTGAACTTATCCGAGCTTCGCGCTGTCTCAAAAGATTCTATTGAACTTATGAACTATTATATTTATAAAAAAATAATCAAAAGTAAGAATATCTTGAAGATTATTTTTAATTTTTAAATTAAAAAATAAATCAATTTTAATACATATTATTATTATTATTACTAAGTTTTATTTTCATTAACTCCTCATCATTCGAGACTTAGATCCTAAGAATTGTATCAATAAAAGAGAAAATATTCTTAAAATTAGCACCATATAGTATTACCTATTACTTTTATGTTGTAGTCTAGGTGAGAATTTTTTTCCTGTACTAAATAGGAAGAATATGAGATAGTAAAGTGGGTAGATAAATATCTTAGAAATTACATGAATTACAAGACATAATTAGGTAGAATAATGAGCAAAATGAAAAGTTAGAAGTTACAAGAGTTACATGAAAAATAAAGGTCATTAAATGTGGGCTGCTAAATGCAACATTATGAGCAACAATTATAACTTTCTAGTCAATATTAAAATAAAAAATGAAATCCTCCAAAATACAATTAAGATGCAATAATTGAAAGCACCATGTCCATGCCTTATTATGGCTACTAATTGCCATCATAATGAGGCAATCAATATTATATCTTTTGGCATAAATTTTTTGCAAAACCAACAATATATATGGAACAAATAAAATAGAAAACAAATTCAAATAAATAAATGATCATCTACCCTTATATAGTTTTATACTATATATATGCAATTAACGATAGGTAAAAAAAATGTAACGTAAATCTTTTGGCCTTCTTTTTCCTATTCAAATGATGTTTAATAATACTATTAGCAATATGTAATAAGAATATGCAAACAAAACAACATCGTTAGTTGTCTATACCCGAGTGTAATAACTCTCATTGGAAATCCAAGTTTATAGACGGACTCCCTGCCTTATTTGCAGAAAGGGTTAGGAAAGCCCTTAGAGGAGACGGGGTGAGTATTAATTACGATGAGTATACCTATGGAAAGCTTATAAGTGTTTGCACCCAAGAAGGTCTCTCTTTATGCAACGAGATCAAATTGAACCAACAAATTAAGAGATATCACTTGAATGAGAAACAACAATTAGGAGAATTTTGTGAGCAATTCGCTATCGACATGCCTGAATCGTCTAAAAAGTCTAATATACATAGAGGAAAAAGAGATTATAAGGAAAAACCTTATAGGCAGCACAGGAAAAAGAAACGCTTAGATAAGCGTGAAAAGAGAAAAATGGATTATAAAGGGAAAAAGGAGTTTTATAAGAATTATAGACCAAATGCTTGCCACAAATGTGGTAGAATAGGCCATTATGCGAGAGATTGTAAGGTTAAGGATAAAATTAAAAATCTTGACCTAGCATTATTTATCAGCATTTTCATACTTAATGTATATGTTTTAAACTCATTATTCTAATTTATTTCCACTTTTCAAAGAAAGAAGAAATCCAAGGGGTACCGAATTTTTTTGATATATTTAGACATTTAGTTAATTATATAAACATATTATGATCAAAACTTTGATTGAATTACCTAGATACTTGAGAATAGGGGTATTTACAGTTTGGTTAAAATTTGGTTCAAATCGAAAATCAAAGTAAGTTGATTAAAAAATTTAATTTTTATTTAGTTTGGGGTGATTTTACTAAAAATAAACCGTAAAAACACTTGAATCAGATCGATAAATTATATACACAAATTTATAATTATATATACATAATACACACACACACATATATATATTAAATTTTATAAATAATTATAAATATTTTGTATATTTTTTCATGAAAAAATTTATGTATCTCTAATAGACTAATGAACTTTACACCTTAAGCTCATTTCACAATCCAAAAAAATTATAGCTATCAAAATAAAAGGTTAATAACGAATTATAAGTTGGAAAAGGATGGGTTTTTTTTCTTACTATAAAAAAAAAATTAAAAAGAGAAATATATTGTCACGACCCGATTTCTCAGGTCATGATGGCATCTACAATCCCCCAGTAGGCGAACCAATTCTCGTTGCCCGAAATGATTAGTAATGGGCTACTACCTAACCGGTACGCACAATAAACAGAAATAAGCGGAAGTAAAATATAAAGATAGACAAAGTGGAAGCAATAACCCGAATATATACAAAATAAAACTACACCAACTCCAAGACTTGGTATCGACAGTACATAAGCTTCTGAATAGAATACAAGTGCTAGAAGTAACAAAATGATAAGTACAACTGTCTCCGAATATACAAGGAGTAACAGTACAAAGATGAGATATGGTCAAGCCCCGACCGCCAGACACTCACCCTAGTCTCGAATGTCCAAAAACTGCACGAGTCTCCTACGCGATCAACGACGAAAGCTCAACTAATATCTGCACCAGAAAGATGCAGAAGTGTAGTATAAACACCAAGACCAAGGGTACTCAGTAGGCATCATCGGCTGACTGAGCGCATATAAGATATAAAAATAGTAAGTAGCAGATAGCAAAAAAGTAGTCACCAAAGCAATAGAGAAAGCATAAGGAACTAGCACGGAGAATTGACAACCAAGAGTTATAAGCACACAATGCTAGCACAGAAGACAATTATACACAAAATCATAGGTTAAGGAAAGAAGAACGCACCTGGAGTCCTTGCACAACAACGCAAATAAAGAGAGAGAGTTGAGAACATGGCGGTATACTGGTAACCTTAAGTAAAAAGGAAAAGAAGGAAAACAGTTTAACATACTCAAGAAGGAACCAACACACATAAGAAATTCACATTACAAATCCAACTTCAAGGTAAGCATAAAAAGGAATCCACCTCACAAGTACAACCCTAGGATAACAACACAATCAATCCAGACAACCAACCAATCCAAGAACACACCAACAGAATGAAATGCAACAAAGGATGATGTGATGCACAATGTATAAAAGTAAAAAACCCGATGTTCGGTACACTGGGCACCAGGAATTTAACATCTGGCTCATCAACAAATGCATAAAGGTAAAATCCGAGAAAATGCATCGGGGCACCCAAAATCGACCATCGAGCTTATCAATAAGTGCACAAAAGTAAACTCGAAATAAATGTATCGGGGCGCCAGGAATTTAACATCTGGCTCATCAACAAATGCATAAAGGTAAAACCCGAGAAAATGCATTGGGGCACCCAGAATCGATTATCGATCTTATCAGCAAGTGCACAAAAGAAGTACTTTTCCTTTCGTTTCTAAAAACCAGTAGTAAAAACTCGATATAAAAGGGGCCCAGAGTGTTTCTGGGTCTAAATCAGTAATCAAGTGTCAAAATCCCTAAACAGGGTGCCCGACACGTATCCGGGTCTAAATCAGTAATAAAAATTAAGTCTAGTGCTCTGCCCTGCCGAGCCTAGTATCAGTAGGAAATCAGGTATGAAATCATCCAAATCCCATTTTATCATTATTTATATTGAAAACGGTCCCCCAGGGCCATACAAGGTTTAGAAAGTCATCTATAGTAGGCCTGAAGCCAAAACAGTGATAAAACATGCAGGGAAAAATATTTTTCATGGATGATATGCTTGCACACAAATATAAATTAGCCCAACGGCTCACAAACATCCTTATCGGCCCTGCACATGCCCAATAGCTCTACAACAGACATAACTAGCCTAGAATAATATTTCTATGTCCGGGACTCGCGTACATTCCCAAATAACCCACTACCTATGTTCCAGAGTCAATACAAGGCCACACAGGACCACAAGGGTAATATACAATACTACACGAATACTACAATCAGCGTATGAAATAAACAGACAGAAAAGACGGGCAAGGTCTGAGGTACCAATCTATAATAACCCACCCAATGATGCTAAGTAGTGCAGTTATTGCCTATATACGCAGAGTCTAGGTAGGGAAAGCCATAACCTACCTGTCATCTGACGAATAGCTGCGGGGATGGCATCGTCCAGGCTCGAACTGCTCCGAGAAGCTCCAAATCACAGAACCACTATCAATACAATAATCTATACGTTAATACGAGACCAACGATACCCATAATGCTATAACAATTGCCGCGCCAAAATTTAGGTCACCGACAGACTCGTGGGTCCCGCAACTCATAGCCGGAAATAAAGAAGCGCACGACGATCACCACACCCCAAGGTGTGCATGCCCAGAATTATAGAAAATTTGTCCATGGAAAAGGCTCCAACCATCCAGCCAATCATAAGAACAAATTAAGAAACAAAGTGGCAGATTAACGGGTTTTAAGCAGATAAAACTTACCAATTACGATGGAGGAGCGATCACAAGCAAGAATTATGCACCCTCACACCGAGAATTGACCAAATACTGAGCTGGGACGAGTTTAGAGCAACAACAATGGAGGATTTCATATTTTAAATGAAGGAGATGAAGTCCACAATTATTATACTGCCAGGGGTCCTTCATCGCGATCGCGAAGAGACCCCTCGCAGTCGCGAGGACCACACTGGCTAGACTATCGTGATCACGAAGGCTAACCACGCGGTCACGAAGAACAAAGAGGATGGCCTTCATCGCGATTGTGATAGGCGATCACGCGATCATGAAGAATAGGGTTCTAGGTGCTTTATCGCGGTCGTGATAGACGAGGCTCGCGATCGTGATTAAGGCCTGAAGCCTGCACCTACAATAGCCAAAAATCTGCAACTTTTCCACAACTCTACGGGGCATTCCGGACACAATCAAAATCCGATATTCAAAAACTAATAATGCTAAGAGAGTGAAAACGACATTCTGGACTCAACAAAATTAACAAAAATCCCATCGGAGGTCAATTTAACAAAAAAGTGGGCCCCGTGCCCAATACCAACCTTAGGCCAACTATTTCCAAAATGGAACCCAATGACCAAAAATAAGTCCGGAAGCCTCGGAACCTGAACTAATGATCCCTCTAGCCTAAACTCGACGTTTTAGAGCTAACAACGCTGAAGGAATTTCCATCTGAGGTCATCTTCTCCAAATGTTGATCAAAGTCAACCAAACAATCCCAACTGGCCTGAAAACACAGAACAAGAGAGAATTCCGAGCTGAAAAGCTCCCAAATCCTGACCAAAGGTCCCGCTAGACCAAAGTCCACGTTCCGGAGCTAACATAATTGTCAGAATTTAATTCTGAGCACGTTCACCAAGAATGTTGACTAGAGTTAATGATTTCAAAAGTCTAAAGCTCTAAAACAAGGAACGACCAAAAGACCAAACAAATAGCTCGGGCACCGAACCATCAGTCCTAGCTAGCTATAAATAACTTGGAGCCACTACAGACAAGCTCTAATGATATAAGAAAGGAGAGTACCAGTTCATATTTGGTTACCCGAAGCTCATGTAGAGGCACCTACGTCAGGATCTGTCATCTTGGCAGGAATTGCTTTAAAATTGGGAACCTACGGGTACCATTGAGTCTTGGTTCAGCTTCTTTTTAACTTCACTTAACGAGTCAATGATTCCTGTTGAGCCCATTTATTTGGGTCACCTCTTAGAAATGAAATCTGTCTGGCTTTCCTACCGGGTTCCAATACGTTCACTGAGATATCGCGTGGTTAAACTTCTCGAAAGCGTATATTGACAGCTGCAGCCAATTCGATTCATTCTATTCTCAAGAATCCTAACCGAAGCAAATTAGCCCCGATTCTCTCTTTAGTATTCGCGTATCATGCCAGCGCGCGGATGGATAGGGCGGGCGAAGGGGATGGATGTCTGAGCGGTTGAAAGAGTCGGTCTTGAAAACCAAAGTATTTTTAGAACACGCGTAAATGACCGGAAGGGTCATTACATATATTTAGGTTTCTTAAAAATCAAAAAACTGAACCAAACCTATAAATATGAATTACATTTGATTTGATTTGATTTTAATATTAAAACATTAAGTAAATCGGTATGATTTTGATTCTAATGAAAACCCATCCAAATCAAATCATGAACACCCATGTTTTGTATTGGATTTTCAACAAATTTGAATGCTTCAAATCCATCGAATTCCCTTCTTGAATCACATCCACATTCAAAAATGGCTTGTATATTATTTGGCTTCTTGATTGATTACTTTTTTGATGTTTTTTCTTAATAGGGACATGTAAATCTATGGTTTTATCTATTACATAAGCAAATGATCCCATTGAAAAACACCTTCTTGAATCAATTAGAGAAAAATAGGGAAAATGTCAAAAATTTGAGAAAAAAATAAACGTGAATGGTGGCCAAAGAGAGGTGCCACTGCACCTCTTCTATATTCAGATTTATTATTATATTTAGAGAGTATGTATGTAACACCCCAAAATTTAGACCAGCTTTAAAAACCCAAAACTCAATAAAACTTAAGAAAATTCCATCTCCAGTCAAGCCCCACGGGCTGACCCACATGCATTGTGGACACGACGGCCCATCAGGGGTCCTTGTGAGAAGGGCCCAGAGGCTCAGTCCAAGCCGGCTCTAGCTAAATGAGGGACTCGATGGGTGTCGGAGGTCAATAGGCCGTCGGGCAGCCCGTGAGAAGAAGGCAATGCCCTTGTCCCAGCCTTCCTTTCCCCAATGGGCAAATCACCACGGGCGTCGCTAAAGCGACGGGCCGTGGGTCTGCCTGTGGGAATGGTCCAGGGGGCCAGCCCAGTCTACCCTATCCCGATGCCTTGGCCGATGGGCCGTCGCAGGTTCGACGCCCGTTGAGCGGCCTGTCTGGGGGTGATATTTTTGAAATTTCCTATTTTAAGTTGGGGATATTTCGGTCTTTTCCCTATTCTTTTAACTCTGATACTAAGTCGTTTTGGGGGTATTTAAAGGGTTTTTACTCTATTTTCCTCATTACTCCTAAATTCAATCGATACTTAGCAACATCAAACAAGAACAGAAGCACTTTCTCTCAAGAACAAGGCAGAGGGTTTCCTCCTAGTTCAACCTCAAAATCCAAAGGTTTAACAGTAGAATCTTCCTCCAGGTATGTGAGATTTCACTAGTGGTTTCTTTCACTTACTAGGTCCCTAGAACTCAGTCAATTTCATCAGTTTCTCCATGATTACTCAGACCTAGGTTTATAAACCCTAGAGATTTCCTTGCTGTTCAGATGCTATAACTTATATGATGCTTAGTTCATGTTCTTGGAGAATTAGTGTAGTTTCATGTATAGAACTCAGAAACCCTAGCTTGTGTTAACTTCAGCATTTCATGAATTATACTTGCTAGGTAGATCAGTCAGACAATCCTGCTTCAGAATTCAAATGCCATATCTTTCAGTATATGTATGTTGCATTCTCAGATTATATTAGTATTTTGAGCTATCCAGTATTACAATTGCATGTTAGCTTATATTCAGTTGGCAGTAGACTTAGTACTGAGTGGACGAGGGGATGAAGGCTCAACTATCAGTTTAGGCTGAGACTTTTAGTAGCAGTCCCCAAGTCCCAGAACTATGGCGTCACCATAGGTATGAAAGGGGTCAGCTGCCTGATTAGGCTAGTCACCTTTGTCTCTAGAGGACATCAGTTTAGTGGATCCACGTCAGGCTTGTTCGTACCTTTGTCAAGGTATGAACACCCTTCTATCTAGGGTTATAGGTTGGCCCCACAGTTAGCTGTCGGTTAATAGTATCTCCCACATTCAGATTCATATTGCATTGACCATGTACTCAGTATCTAGTTCAATATTCAGTTCAGCAGATTGTATATTCATGTTAGTACGTGGTTATTGCATCCAGCTAGTTTTTAGTCTATGCTTCAGTATATATATATATATATATATATATTCATGTTGTTCAGCTTAGCCCTTATCCCGCATGCTCAATACATTGAAGTACTGAGGCATACTTTCGTGCTACATCCTTTTATGATGTAGGTTCAGGCCCTCAGCATCCAGATTGCGCTTAGATCAACTTCCAGTCCTACTCAGCAGCTTCAGTGGTGAGTCCTCTTAGTTCGAGGATGATGTACATGCTTTACCTTTCAATCTTATGATTTTAGTTTTTAGATTTTTAGAGTTAGCTGGGGCATGTCCCAGTAACTCATATCAGTTAGAGACTTTCAGACATAGACTAGATTTAGTTTGAGTTGGTAGTGTTGTTTTCAGTCATCACTATACTCTGTATATATATTTGTATTCAAACATGTTTTTGGGCTCTTCCTCATTTTAGTTATTAAACTATTTTCAGCTTTCGCACAGTAAAAGTTTTTAACTTGAAATTGTTTAGACATGCCAAACCATGGGTTAGCTTGGGGTCACTTGTGACTCTAAGAATCGTGTTACATCTAGGGGTAGCCTCGGGGCATGACAAACTTGGTATTAGAGCATCAGGTTTAAGTGTCCTAGGGTGTCTGAAAGCCACGTCAAGTAGAGCCTTCTTCATGGGTGTGAAGCGCGCCACGCTTATGGGGGAGGAGCTATGAGACGCCATTAGGAAAAACCTTCCTTCTTTCTTTTCCAGCTCGTGCTATAGAGTATGGACTCTATTTAATCTCCTTCTAACTCCTGCTCTTCGCATTTCAGAAAATGCCTCCTAGAAGAGCTAACGCTAAGAATCAGCCAGCAGCTCCAACAAACCCATTAAACGAGCAAGTCACGCATGCCAAATTCAGAGCTTATTTCCAAGTGCTTGCTCAGGCCATGACCGCGCAGGTTAATCAGCAGGCTACAACACCAACTCTGCCTTAGACTAACACTGCTGCAGCAAGAATTTGGGACTTCACTCGGATGAATCCTCTAGAATTTCATGGGTCTAAGTCAGAAGAGGATCTGCAAGAGTTTCTCGATGACATCCAGAAGGTAACAAACATTATGGGTGTCACTCCAATCGAGGGTGCAGATTTGGCTGCCTATCAATTGAAGGGAGTGGCCTACACTTGGTACCAACAGTGGAAAGAATCTTGTGGTACTAATACAGGCCCAGTGAGTTGGAACCTTTTCAAGACTACTTTTCTGGACCGATTTTTCCCACTTGAGCTCAGGGAAGCCAAGGTCCAGGAATTTATTAACTTGAAGCAGAATGACATGAGTGTGAAGGATTATGCTCTCAAGTTCACACAGCTATCCAAGTATGCTTTAGTGATAGTAGCCGACTCTAGAGCTCGTATGAGTAAGTTCGTGTGTAGTGTATCTGATGATGTGGTCAAGAAATGTAAGACCGCCATGCTCATTAAGGAAATAGGCATCTCCAGGTTGGTTAGTTATGCTCTATAGATTGAGGAGGAGAAAATCAAGGAAAGGATAGGAGACAGTAAGAGAGCTAGGATAGGTGACTTTAGCTGCTCTCAGCAGAGGTCAGAGGGTGGTAACCGCTCTCAGTTCCGTCGGAAGACTTCAGCTCCAGCTCCATCTTCTGCTAGTGCCCCAATACCAAAGTTCAAGAAGGATTGACGGGATAGAGCATCTGGCTCTAAGTCCCAAGGTACAGTTACTAACGGGTGCACTCATCTAGTGTGTAAGAAGTGTGGTAGAAACCACCAGGGTGAGTGCATAGAAGGTAGTGGGAATTGCTTTGGGTGTGGTAATCTAGGCCACATGATGAGAAATTGTCCAGCAGCTTCTAAAAAGGGTAAGGATGTTCGCCCACAAATTAGGCCAGCACTGTAGAAGCTTCAGCAAGTTGCCCCACTTAGCAGGGTGCCTCGTCTGGTACAGGTGGTGGTCAGCGCCAGAACATGTTGTATGCTCTTCAGGCTCGACAGGACAAGGAAGATTCTCCCGATGTGGTCACGGGTACGTTATGAGTTTTTATTATTGATGTTTATGCATTATTAGATCCAGGGGCTACACTTTATTTTGTAACTCCATATATAGCAGTAAAATTTAGGGTCAGTCCAGAAATCCTCCCAGAACCCTGCTCAGTCTCTACTCCAGTTGGTGACCCAGTTATAGCTAGACTGGTATACAGAAATTGCCCTGCCACAGTCTTCCAGAAAGTCACCTCAGCAGATCTTGTAAAGTTAGAAATGATTGATTTTGACATCATTCTAGGCATGGATTGGTTACATTCCTATTATGCCTCAGTCAGTTGTAGAACTAGGATCGTTCAATTTCAGTTTCCAAACGAGCCAGTCTTAGAATGGAAGGGTAGTAGCTCAATGCCTGTAGGTCGATTCATCTCTTACCTTAAGGCCAGAAAAATGATCTCCAAAGGGTATATCTACCATCTTGTTAGAGTTAAGGATTCAAACTCCGAGACCCCAACTCTTGAGTTAGTTCCGGTGGTGAATCAATTCCCAGAAGTGTTTCTAGAAGATCTTCCCAGAGTTCCTCCTGAACGGGAAATCGACTTCGGAATAGATCTCCTTCCAGACACCCAGCCTATTTTGATTCCTCTTTATAGAATGGCTCTAGCAAAGCTTAAAGAATTGAAAGAATAGTTAAAAGACCTTCTAGATAAGGGTTTCATTAGACCCAACATCTCTCTATGGGGTGCTCCAATTTTGTTCGTGTGTAAGAAATATGGTTCTCTCAGGATGTGCATTGACTACCGTTAGTTGAACAAAGTCACAATCAAAAATAAGTATCCTATCCCCAGGATTAATGACTTGTTCGACCAGCTTCAGGGTGCTAGTTGTTTTTCTAATATAGACCTCAGATCCGACTATCATCAGCTCAGAGTTAGAGGCAGTGATATCCCAAAGACAGCCTTCAGGACTCGGTATGGTCACTATGAATTTGTAGTAATGTCTATTGGACTAACCAATACTCCTGCAACTTTCATGGACTTAATGAATAGGGTGTTCAGATAGTATTTGGACTTGTTTGTCAATATCTTCATTGATGATATCCTTGTTTATTCTCGAAATGAGGAGGAGCACGCGAATCAACTGAGGGTCACTCTGCAGACACTCAAAGACAACCAGTTATTCACCAAGTTTAGTAAGTGTGAGTTCTGGTTGAAATAAGTTGATTTTCTTGGTCATGTGGTGTCTAGTGAAGGCATCTGAGTTGATTCTCAGATAATTGAGGTAGTAACGGACTGGCCCAAACTCACCTCTCTGACAAACATCAGAAGTTTCTTGGGTTTGGCTGGTTATTACAAGAGGTTTTTAGAAGGATTTTCATCCATAGCTTCCCCATTGACCAAGTTGACTCAGAAAAAAGGTCAAGTTCCAGTGGTTAGAGGAGTGTGAGAAAAGCTTCTTAGAACTGAAGACCAGGTTGACTACAACTCCCATTTTGACTCTACCAGAGGTTTCAGATAGTTATGTGGTTTATTGTGATGCATCCAGGGTCAGCCTGGGTTATGTTTTGATGCAGCATGGTAAGGTCATATCTTATGCTTCCAAACAACTTAAGGTCCATGAGAAGAACTACCTGACTCTTGACCTCGAGCTTGTAGCTATTATGTTTGCCCTAAAGATATGGAGACACTACTTGTATGATGTTCATGTTGAAGTGTTCACAAATCATAAGAGCCTCTAGTATGTGTTCACCCAGAAAAAGTTGAATCTTCTTCAGAGAAGGTGGCTTGAGTTCCTCAAAGATTACGATATGAATGTGCTTTACCATCCGGGTAAGGCCAACGTAGTGGCTGATGCCCTCAGCAGACTGTCCATGGGTAGTGTGTCATATGTTGAGGAGGAGAGAAATGAATTACCTAGGGATGTTCATAGGCTTGCTCACTTAGGAGTTTGCCTCATGGACACGACAGATGGTGGTGTAATAGTCCAGAATGGGTCAGAATCTTCATTGGTAGCGGAGGTTAAAGAGAAACAACACAGTGATCCCATATTGCTTCAGTTAAAAGGTTCAGTTCATCAATAGAGAGTAGAGGTTTTCTCCCAAGGGGGAGATGGTGTGCTTTGTTACCAAGGCCATTTATGTGTACCTAATGTGGGCGAGTTGAGGTAGCAAATCCTTACAGAAGCCCATAATTCTAAATATTCTATTCATCCCGGTGCCACTAAGATGTACCATGATCTATAGGAAGTCTATTGGTGGAATGACATGAAAAGGGACATCGCAGATTTTGTGGCTAAGTGTCCCAACTGTCAACAGATTAAGGTAGAACATTAGAAACTGGGAGGTGTGACTCAGGACATCAGTATTCCTACTTGGAAGTGGGAAGTGATTAACATGGACTTCATTATAGGTTTACATCATACTCGCAGACAGCACGACTCCATTTGGGTAATAGTGGATAGAGTCACTAAGTCAGCCCACTTCTTAGCGGTCAAGACTACATATTCAGAGAAGGACTATGCCAAACTCTACATCATCAAGATAGTCAGGCTGCATGGGGTTCCCCTGTCTATCATCTCATATAGAGGTCCTCAGTTTACATCTCATTTCTGGAGATCATTTCATAAAGGTCTTGGTACTCAGGTGAATCTTAGTACAACATTTCATTTGCAAATGGATGGTCAGGCAGAGCGTACCATTCAGACCTTAGAGGACATGTTTAGAGCTTGCGTGATCGATTTCAAAGGTACTTGGGATGATCACCTACCTCTCATAGAGTTTGCCTATAATAACAGTTTCCACTCCGGTATTCAGATGTCCCCATATGAGGCACTCTATGGGCGTAGATGTAGGTCTCTGGTTGGTTGGTTCGAAGTAGGTGAAGCAGCCTTGATCGGGCCAGATTTGGTTCATGAGGCTATGGAGAAAGTTCAGCTCATCAGGGAGAGATTGAAAACAGCTCAGAGTCGTCAAAAGTCTTATGCAGATGTGAGAAGATGGGACTTAGATTTTGAAATCGATGATTGGGTTTTCCTGAAAGTTTCACCCATGAAGGGGGTGATGAGATTTGGCATGAAAAGGAAGCTCAACCCCAAGTATGTAGGTCCTTACAGAATCCTGAAAAGGATTGGTAATGTGGCTTATGAGTTAGAGCTGCCAGCAGAACTAGCAGCGGTTCATCCAGTCTTTCACATTTCCTTGTTGAAGAAGTGTGTGGGTGATACATCATCGATTGTTCCTTTAGAGAGTGTGGTTGTGAAGGATAGCCTCACCTATGAGGAGGTTCCAGTTGAGATTCTTGACCATCAAGTTCGTAGGTTGAGGAATAAGAAAGTCACCTCAATAAAGGTTTTGTGGAGGAATCAGTCCATAGAGGGAGCTACTTGGGAAGCAGAAGCAGCTATGATGGCCAAGTATCCCCACCTCTTTCCTTCCGATTTAGTTTCAGCTTGAGGTAATAGTTCCTCTCTAGTCTCTCAGTTTCCTCTTATGCATATCAGTCTCAGAATCATGTTTTTCCAACTATTCCAGTATTTTCAGCATGCTTTCACATACTTAGAACTAGACTCAGTCAGATGTAAGCTCCTAGTATTCAGTTGGTAGGAATTGCAACTCTTTCCCTCCAAACTCAGCTTAGTTAGTTTTCATTCGAGGACGAATGATCCCAAGGGGGAGATATTGTATTACCTCAGAATTTAGACCAACTTAAAAAACCCAGAACACAACAAAACTTAAGAAAATTCCATCTCCAGTCAAGCCCCATAGGCTGACCCACTGTAATTACTGGGTCCATCATTACGGGTAATCCATCCGTGCCAAGTTTTAGAGTTAGCAAACTCCGAGTTTGGGAGTTTGAAATTCTGGGCTAGGCTAGCCTCGGCCGAATTTGGAGGGAGGTATAGTCTAGGGTAATCTGGGTAAGGATTGAGTGAGATGTCTTGATTTGAGCTAGTTTTCCGTTTAGAAAAGACTTAAAGGAGTCCGGGGAACTTTTCGGAATCAAATTTGGGTAGGTAGAACTTCCGGAATCGAGGTTGACGTGAAAGGGTTGTTTCAGATCGTCAGGGAAACCAAGTGTGTTATAAAATGGACCAATTTTGAAGTTTCCCGAGCATTCTGCCCATGACGAGCATAACGGCTCCACCGTGGCGACCTCTGCTATAGCATAAGAAAATACTGCTATACCGGAAGTCAAGGCGGTCAACCTCTGCCATAGCGGTTGACTCCGCTACGACGGTACCGCTATAGTGGAAGCTGACTGCTATAGCGGAGCGCGATGGGATTTAATGCAAAAACTTCCCCAAGATAGTTCAGTTTTCACAAGTTCTTTTTAGAGAAGAGCTAGGGCAATTTCAGGCAATTTTCTTCCATTCTTCGTTGTTTTTTCCCCCTAAGGTAAGGTTTCTACTCCTCGAACTCCGTACTACTTTAACTATGTTGTAGAATTTCTAGTAGAGGACTTAGGGAAGGGTTTGGAATGACTTAGAGATGATATAATCTGGGGAAAAAGGGGGATTCTATGGGTAGAAGTTCTTGGGTATTGCTAAAGTTATTGTTTTATGATCATGTGACCTTAATTTCCTAATTTTTTCCATAAAATGGTAGAACTAGGTGAATTAACGGTGGGAAAGCCCGAGAAGAGGGTGGAATAATCATGGGTGGCCTGCGGTTGAGGATTTCTACGTAATCCGGGTAAATTTTAGGCCTTAAAGATTAACTCTTGGTTATTGTGTATTGTTTTAGACCAAGAACCGACAAAAACTTTGGAAAACGGGAAAGCTCCGGTTGAGTAGAGCTTGGATCATTTTGAGGTAGGTGATGGTTATTGATTCCTGTAAATGTTGTATATTTGTGTACTCTTATCTAAGTATTAGTATGAGATGCATTGCTTAGGAAATTGTTTAGGAATGTCTAAGGGTCCTGTTTTACAGTCTGGTGAATTGAACTATGTGTTTGCTTATTGGTTTACAAGTTGATTGTTTATTATTGTGACTGTGGATTGATTGACATTCGATTGGCTCGGGTACCACGCCTGGTATGGGATAACACTAACGGTTGGCTCGGTACCATGCCTAGTATGGGATATACTAACAGTTGGCTCAGGTACCACGCCTGGTACGGGTTTACTTTACTGCATTTGTTGCATTGATATTGGTTGCATCGTGGCATTTGGTATTTGGTTCCATGAGTTGATCAAGTTGTGTTATTGAACTGTGATAGTTGCTTATGGTCCTTGAGTGGCCGGGAATATGGTTATATCTGATTGAGTTGGTCTTGGTGTAGACCAAATTATTCGTTAAAAGTTAGGTGTTGGTTAGAGGGGATCCTAGGGTGGGTCCGGGATATATAAAAAGGATTGCTTATTGGTTATATTTGATTGTTGATCATAGTCATAGAAAGGTGGATTACATGTGAGGACAAGTTAGGATGAGACTTGTAGTCTAGGGATGCCTCCTGTCTTGTTGCATGTTTTTCCTGTACTTACACTTGATTTGTTATACTGTTCATACATTATTTTATTTGGAACTGACTGATGATCCTACCAGTACACAATGGTGGTGTATTGATACTGCACTTGCTTTTATTTTTATGAGTACAAGAAATCTTCCAGCGGCTGACACGCGACCTCATTTGTAGCCCCAACATTTCCAGACTTCGAGGTTGAGCTGCTTCGATCGAGCTACCTTGAATCTATCTTTAGAGTTGTAGCCCATCTGTTTTGGGCTTAGACTATTTCCTTATTTTGGGGTTGCATCCCCGTATTCTAGACATTTGGTAGATTATTTTGGTACTGCGACTTTCTGATTCTAGGGGGTATTTTTCCGCAGGTTAAGTTAATGAAGCTGTTTCCTTATTATTGATTGCTAGTTTATTTTTTGCATATTGGTTTTGAGCTGCTAGAACAGTTAAGTTCGGGAAAGTGATGGTTCGCTCACCCGGGGGTTGGGTGAGTGCCACTCACGGTGGTCTGGGTCGTGACAAAGATAGTATCAGAGCCCTAGGTTCGTTGATCTTGTCGTACCAAAATATGTCTAGTAGAGTCTTGTGGAACGGTGCAGAGACGTCCGTATTTTTCTTCGAGAGGCTATAGGACTTTAGGAAAACTATCTCTTCTTTCTTCCATCGTGCTATAACTTGATTCCAATTGGTATTTGGTGATACAAATTGGTATCTAACCTCTTTCACTCTTCTGTCCGTAGATGGTTAACACAAGGAACAATGGAGCGAGACCAGTGGTCCTAGAAGTGGGCCCAACGGTTTGTGGTAGAGGTAGCGAAAGGGGCAGAGGACGAGGAAGAGCCGCACCTGCCAAAGGTAGGGCTCAAGCCACTGCTGAAGCGCGTGAGGCAACTCCTCCCCCACTTCAGGATCAGGTTGTCGAGGATGTGGAAGTTGTGGTAAAGGATGACGGGGCACAAGTAGAGGCAGAGGCGGCACCGGCTGGGGGTGCAGGCCTTCCTTTTATGACACCAGAAGCCTTTTAGCAGGCTTGGAACATTTTGAGTGGGTTGGTTGGTGCTAGAGCCATACCCATAGGCATTGCAAATCAGGATTTGGACACTCAGCCAGTAGTTACTATGACGCCTAGGATGGATGCAGCTTTAGGCACGAATGATTTCTTCAGGCCAATGCTAGGCCTGGTGATGACAGGAAACGAACACGAGATGCTGACCAAGTTTCTCAAGCTGAAACCTCCTACATTTCAGGGTACTGATAGAGAAGATGCTTATGAGTTCATACTAGATTGCTATGAGAGACTGCACAAGATGGGCATTGTGCGACCGTATGGGGTTGAGTTCGTCACATTCCAGCTGCAGGGCGATGCTAAGCAGTGGTTGAGGTCTCATGTGGAATGTTAGTCGTCTGTTTTACCCCTACTGACTTGGGAACAGTTTCATTTTCTATTTTTAGAGAAGTACGTACCTCGTACTTTGAGGGACCGAAAAAAGGATGAGTTCTTGAATTTGAGTAGGGTAACATGTCAGTCTCTGCTTACAAGGCTAAGTTCCACGCCTTGTCTCATTTTGCTACATAGATGCTGGGTTCTAAAGAGGAACGGGTCCATTTGCTTGTGAAGGGTTTGAATACTGAGCTTCAGGTGTTATCGGTGCATATGACTTCTTCAGGGAAAGACTTTAATGATGTGGTGGATTATGTGAAGAAACTTGAGGGAGTCAGGCAGGCGGGGCAGGCTAAGGTCTTAGCCAAGAAGCCCCAGAATAATGGAAATTATGGTGGTTCGTATTACAGGGGTCATAATCAGTAGGTATACTCAGCCCGTCCTATTCAGTCAGCTCTGCCAGCTGCTACAGGTGGTCATCCGGGAGCTAATCAGTAGTCTTCAGCTCCTAGAGGCCAGGGAGCCTTTTATTCATCTGCTAGCAGGCCTGCACTTGATTATGGTTGATTCTATTGTGGTGATCTGGGCCAATTTAAGAGTGAGTGCCCTCACAGGTAGACCAATAATCAGGTTCAGCAGCAGCCCAAGGCTGTGGTCCCGGCAGGTAGAGGTGGTTATGCTAGAGGTCGTCCACAGGGTGGGTGAGGTAAATTTCAGGGAGATCAGAGAGACATAGGGAACAACAGCGCGGGCAGGGGTGTGGCGCAGCCAACCAGGGAGGTTGCCCAGATTTATGATCGAGCTCACTGCTATGCGTTTCCAGGGAGGACCGAGGCTGAGGCATCAGATGCAGTAATCACAGGTACCATTCTCATCTGTGATAAAATGGCTTTGGTGTTATTTGACCCAAGTTCTACATATTCTTATGTGTCTATGAGTTTTGCGTTGGGTCTGAACTTGATATGTGATATTCTTGATTCCCCTATCCATGTTTCTACCCCGATTGGAGAGTCTGTGGTTGTGACTCATGTTTATCGTGACTATTCTGTTGTGTTTGTGGGGTTGCACACTTGGGTAGACTTGGTAATCCTGGATATGGTTGATTTTGATATTATCTTGGGTAACCCTTATCATGTGGTGTTAAATTGTAACACCAAGACTGTGGCTCTAGAGATTTCGGGTAAGGATAGGCTAGAGTGGGAAGGTGTGTACATGCCTAAGCCAGTTAAGATTATATCATTTGTTCGGGCTAGGAAGCTACTGAGGAGGGGGTGTCTAGCGTTGTTGGCTCTTCTCCGGGATGATAGTGTGGAGTCCCCATCTATTGAGTCAGTTCCAGTTATTTCTGAGTTTTGAGAGGTGTTTCCAGTGGATTTGCCTGGTATGCCTCCGGATAGGGATATAGACTTTTGTATTGATTTGGAGCCAGACACTCGTCCCATTTCCATTCCTCCATATCGTATGGCTCCGACAGAGTTAAGGGAACTTAAGACTCAGCTGCAGGAACTCCTAGATAAAGGATTTATCCATCCCAGTGCTTCGCCTTGGGGTGCTCCGGTCTTGTTTGTAAAGAAAAAGGATGGTAGTATGCGAATGTGCATAGATTATAGGCAATTGAACAAGGTTACCATCTGGAATAAGTACCCTTTACCCCGTAGATGATCTGTTTGACCAGCTCCAAGGTGCATCAGTGTTCTCAAAAATTGACTTGAGGTCGGGGTATCACCAGTTGAAGATTAGGTCAGAGGACATTTCTATGACTGCTTTTCAGACTTGGTATGGGCATTACGAATTCTTAGTAATGTCGTTTGGGTTGACCAATGCACCGGCGATATTCATGAGTTTGTTGAATGGAGTATTTAAGTCATATCTGGATTCCTTCGTTATTGTGTTTATCGATGATATTTTGATCTACTCCAAGAGTAGGGAGGATCATGCTAATCACCTTAGTATTGTGTTGGATATATTGAGACGTCAAAAGCTTTATGCGAAGTTCTCCAAGTGTGAATTTTGGTTGACTTCAGTCACGTTTTTGGGGCATGTAGTGTCAGAACAGGGGGTGATAGTGGATCCCCAGATAATTGAGGCAGTCAAGAGTTGGGCCCAGCCTAGCTCTATGACAGAGGTGAGGAGTTTTGTTGGGCTCGCAGGGTACTACCGGAGGTTTGTTAAGGGTTTTGCATCTATTGCTACTCACCTGACCAGGCTGACACAGAAAGATGTACCATTTGTGTGGTCTGACAAGTGTGAGGAGAGCTTCCAAAAGCTCAAGAAACTTCTGACCACGACTCCTATCTTGTCCTCTCCGGTTGAAGGTAAAGACTTTATTGTTTACCGTGATGCTTCCCATTTTGGTTTAGGTGCTGTGTTGATGCATGACATGAATGTGATAGCCTATGCCTATAGGCAGTTGAAAGTGCATGAGAGGAACTACCAGACTCATGACTTAGAGTTGGCAGCGGTTGTTTTTGCATTTAAGATTTGGAGACACTATCTTTATGGTGTAAAGTGTGAGGTGTTCACCGATCATCGCAGTCTGCAGCATGTGTTCACGCAGAAGGACTTGAATTTGAGGCAGAGAAGGTGGATGGAATTGTTGAAGGATTATGATGTGACTATTCAGTACCATCCATGTAAGGCTAATGTGGTGGCAGACGCATTGAGCCGGAAGACAGTTAGCATGGGCAGCTTGATTGGGGGTGTCTAAACGGCCACTAGCAAGGGAAATTTAGGCGTTGGAGTCCAAGTTCATGCACTTGTGTATTTCAGAACAAGGTGGGTTGTTGGCCAGTATTGAGGTCAAAGCCACTTTCATAGAGGAGATAAAGGCCAAGAAGTTTCAGGACCTGAGTAAGCTTTGAGGTAAGGTAATATACAGGAAATCCAGGGACGTCACGTTAGACTCTGGCGGAGTACTAAATTTTAGAGAGAGGATTTGTGTTCCTCGGGTTGATGATATAATTCAGAATATCTTGGCAGAGGCTCATGGTTTGTGGTACTCAATTCATCTGGGTGTGACGAAAATGTATAGGAACTTGAGGCAGTGTTAGTGGTGGCTCGGGATGAAAAGGGACATAGTTGATTTCGTGTCCAAGTGTCAGAACTGCCAACATGAAAAGTATGAGCATCATAGACCTGCAGGACTACTTCAGAGAATACCCATTCCAGAGTAGAAGTGGGAGAGGATAGCCATGGATTTTGTGGGTGGGTCTTCCCAAGACACTGGGGAAGTATGACTCAATTTGGGTCATTGTTGACAGGCTGACCAAGTCTACCCATTTCATTCTGGTCAGGGTAGATTACAATTTGCAGCAATTGGCTAGGATCTACGTGAAGGAGATTGTGAGATTGCATGGGGTACCACTGTCCATCATTTCAGATAGGGGTACACAGTTCACCTCTAAGTTTTGAGGTAAGCTACATGAAGAGTTGGGTACACATCTTATCTTTAGTACAACCTTCCATCCTAAGACTGATGGTCAGTCAAAGAAGATGATCCAGGTATTGGAGGACATGCTGAGAGCATGTATGATGGACCTCGGGGGTCATTGGGACCAATTTATACCATTGTGCGAGTTCTCATACAATAATAGCTACCACTCCAGTATCAACATGGCACCATTCAAGGCATTGTATATGAGGGGTTGTAGATCATCGATTGGATAGTTTGAGGAAGGCGATGTAAAGCCTCTGGGAGTGGATTTGGTAAGGGAAGTGCAGGAAAAGGTAAGAGGCATTCAGACCAAATTGCCAGCTACCTAAAGCAGGCAGAAGGAATATGCGGATCGCAAAGTCTGGGACATGGAATTTCCGGTGGTGAACAAGTATTGTTGAAAGTGTCACCAATGAAGGGAGTTATGCGGTTTGGTTAGAAGTGCAAGCTCAGCCCACGGTTCATCGGTCCGTTTGAGGTTCTTGAGATTGTGGGGCCAGTGGCTTACAAGTTAGCACTGCCGCCTAGTTTGTCGGGTGTCCATACGGTATTCTGTGTATCCATGCTTAAGCGATACCATGGGGATGGGGATTACATCATCAAGTGGGATGAAGTACTTTTCGATAAGAATCTTCGCTATGAAGAGGAACCAGTTTTGATTATTGCTCGGGATGTCCAAAAATTGAGGACAAAGGTGATAAATATAGTAAAAGTTTAGTGGAAGCATCATCCGGTGGAGGAAGCCACTTGGCAAATCGAGAAGGACATGCGGGGCAAGTACCCTCACTTGTTTGAGGATTCAGGTACTACACTTTCCTTCGTTAATTTCTGTAATTTTAGGATTGATCATTCGGGGATGAACGATGAGTAAATTGGTATCTGTTGTAATGATCGGGTCCGTCATTACGGGTAATCTATTCGTGCCAAGTTTTAGATTTATCAAACTCCGAGTTTGGGAGTTTAAAATTATGGCAAGGCTAGCCTCGATCGGATTTGGAGTTAGGTATAGTCTAGGGAAATTCGGGTGAGGATTGAGTGAGATGTCTTGATTTGAGCTAGTTTTCCATGTAGCTAAGATATAAAGAAGTCTGGAGGACTTTCCGGAATCGAATTTGGGTAGGTAGAACTCCCAAAATCGAGGTTGACGTGAAAGGGTTATTTTGGATCGTCAGGGGAACCAAGTGTGTAGTAAAATGGACCAATTTTAGAGTTTCCCAAGCATTCTGTCCGTGATGAGAGTAACGGCTCCACCATGGCGACCTCCGCTATAGCAGAAGAAAATATCGCTATAGCGAAAGTCAAGGCGATCAACCTCCGCCATAGCGGTTGACTCCGCTACGGCAGTACCGCTATAGCGGAAGCCGACCGCTATTGAGGAGCGCGATGGAATTTAATGCAGAAACTTCCCCAAAATAGTTCAGTTTTCACAAGTTTGTTTTGGAGAAGAGCTAGGGTAATTTCAGGCAATTTTCCTCCATTTTTCGTTGTTTTTCTTCCCTAAGGTAAGGTTTCTACTGCCCGAACTCCGTAATACTTTTCTTATGTGGTATAATTGCTAGGAGAGGACTTGGGAAAGGGTTTGGAATGACTTAGGGATGATAGAATCTGGGGAAAAAGGGGGATTCTATGGGTAGAAGTTCTTGGGTATTGCTAAAGTTACTGTTTTATGATTATGTGACCTTAATTTCCTAATTTTAGCCATAAAAACTGTAGAACTAGGTGAATTAACGGTGGGAAAGCCCGGGAAGAGGGTGGAATGATCATGGGTGGCCTGGGGTTTAGGATTTCTACGTAATCCGAGTAAATTTTAGGCCATAAGGATTAATTCTTGGTTATTGTGTATTGTTTTAGACCAAGAACCGGCAAGAAAAGCTCCGGTTGAGTAGAGCTTGGATCATTTCGAGGTATATGATGGTTATTGATTCCTGTAAATTTTGTATGTTTGTGTGCTCTTATCTAAGTATTGGTATGAGATGCATTGCTTAGGGAATTGTTTAGGAATGTCTAAGGGTCCTGTTTTACAGTTTGGTAAATTGAACGGTGTGTTTGCTTATTGGCTTACAAGTTGATTGTTCATTATTGTGACTGTGGATTGATTGACATTCAGTTAGCTCGGGTACCATGCCTGGTACGGGATAACACTAATGGTTGGCTCGGGTACCACGCCTGGTACGGGATAACACTAATGGTTGGCTCGGGTACCACGCCTGGTACGGGATAACACTAATGGTTGGCTCGGGTACCATGCCTGGTACAGGATATACTAATGGTTGGCTCGGGTACCACGCCTGGTACGGGTTTACTTTACTGCATTTGTTGCATTGATATTGGTTGCATCATGGCATTTTGTATTTGGTTCCATGAGTGGACCGCGTTGTGTTATTGAACTATGATAGTTGCTTATGGTCCTTGAGTGGCCTAGAATATGGTTATATCTGATTGAGTTGGTCTTGGTGTAGACCGGGTTATTCGTTAACACTTAGGTGTTGGTTAGAGGGGATCCTAGGATGGGTCCGGGCTATATAAAAAGGATTGTTTAGTGGTTATATTTGATTGTTGATCATAGTCATAGAAAGGTGGATTACATGTGGGGAAAAGTTAGGATGAGACTTGTAGTCTAGGGATGCCTCCTGTCTTGTTGCATGTTTTTCCTATACGTACACTTGATTTGTTGTACTGTTCATACACTGTTTATTTTGAACTGACTGAGACCTTTAGTATCAGTCCCCAAGTCCCAGAACTACGGCACCACCGTAGGTATGAAAGGGGTTAGCTGCCAGATTGGCTGGTCACCTTTGTCTCTAGAGGACATCAGTTTAGTGGATCCACGTCAGACTTGTTCATACCTTTGGCAAGGTATGAACACCCTTCCATCCAGGGTTACAGGTTGTCCCCATAGTTAGCTCTTCTTGGGGTATGTCGGTTAATAGTATCTCCCACATTCAGATTCATATTGCATTGACCATGTACTCAGTATCTAGTTCAGTATTTAGTTCAACAGATTGTATATTCATGTTAGTACGTGGTCATTGCATCCAACTAGTTTTCAGTCTATGCTTTAGTATATATATATATATCTTTTCATGTTCTGTTATCATGTTGTTCAGCTTATCCCTTATCCCGCATGCTCAGTACATTTGAAGTACTGACGCATACTTTTGTGCCACATCATTTTATGATGTAGGTTCAGGCGCTCAGCATCCAGATCACGCTTAGATCAACTTCCAGTCCTACTCAGCAGCTTCAGTGGTGAGTCCTCTTAGTTAGAGGACGATGGACTTGCTTTACCTTTCAGTCTTATTATTGCAGTTTTCAGATTGTTAGAGTTAGCTGGGGCATGTCCTTGTAACTCATATCAGTTAGAGGCTTTCAGACATAGACTAGATTCAGTTTGAGTTGGTAGTGTTATTTTCAGTCATCACTATACTCTGTATATATTTGTATTCGGACATATTTTTGGGCTCTTCCCCATTTTA
Organism: Jaltomata sinuosa; assembly: GCA_003996215.1. NCBI lineage: Eukaryota > Viridiplantae > Streptophyta > Magnoliopsida > Solanales > Solanaceae > Jaltomata > Jaltomata sinuosa. The sequence goes on from QJPP01003051.1 coordinate 133,382, forward strand.
GTTATTAAACTGCTTTCAGCTTTCGCACTATATAAGTTTTTAACTTGAAATTGTTTAGACATAGCAGACCATGGGTTAACTTGGGGTCACTTGTGACTCTAAGCACCGTGTTTCGTCTAGGGGGTAACCTCGGGGCGTGGCAAGGTAATTTTATAACAAACCTGTCAAAAGCTCAAATTACACAAATAAATAAAAAAATGTAGAAAAGCTTGAATTACACTAACCAAAGAAGGCGATATGAACAAATCTTCCATTAGCTACCAAATCCTGTTGGTTTTGATTTGGATATAACAACATTAATTTATAGTATAAGAAAAATTCATGATGAGACTTTTGGATGTTTTTTGATTAGGTAATGTCTTCTTCTTAATTTAAAGTGCACGTTAGAAGATTTGTTAAATAGCCATTTAAGGTGAATTATAGTAATAATGATGGAGACTTATTGCTATGATTATTTGAGTTTGATGAGGATTTTATTAAACCATTAGGAGTATAAGAAATAAATTAAAAATATAAAAAAAGGTGAAAAATGCCCAAAAAAGGAGAAAAAAGAAAAATACTAATGCTGGCTTGTGAGAGCGCCACATCACCATTCCTAAAACCCTCTTATATATATATATATATACATAAATTATTATTAATACCATTAAGTAATAGGATAAATGAATTATTTTATTATAAAACTAAGCTAAAAGATTAACAATATGAACAATAAAGTAGATAAGAAATGAGAGATCAACAAATGAGAACTTTCTTATTCTTTCAAGTATGTTCAAATGTGTACAATATCAACTCTTATACCTCTATTTATGGTGTTACATAGAGGCATATAAAATGTTGTCATAAATATAACATTAATATTTGAGGAGGTGGGGAAGATTACGAGATTGTGGATGATCTATGAGGATATGGTGGAGGTGTGGGGGAGTTACTACTCATAAAGAAGAATTACATCGAGGAGTTATGGACATTCATAATTTAGTAATAATAATATTTAAAATAAAATTATTTACAACACTCCCTCTTGGATGTCCATTGATAGACAATGTGTCTTGTTAAAACCTTACTAGAAAAAACTCTATGGGAAAAAATCTCAGTTATGAAAAAAGAGTACGTATATCTTGTAATAAGCATTATTTGCTGCCTTGTTAAAAACCTTGTCAAGGAAACTCATTAGGACAAAACCTAGGCCAAGAAAAAAAGAGTGCAGCGCGTATTTTACTCTCCCTGATGCAAACATTATTTAATTTCTCAGAGATGACACATCCCAATCTTTAATACCAGCTTCCAAATGTTGAGGTTGGTAATGCTTTAGTGAACAAATCACATTCAAAAATATGTTGCATCTTTGAGCTCATCCTAATGTATCATTTTCTTGTCTCATGGATATATTGATTCTTTGAATTCAACCAAAATACATTTTTGATAATCACTTTATTCGTGACCTTGTCATCGTAGATAAATTGCTCATTCGACTTATTTGTAACAACAGTCAAGTGACAAACACTTTCTTTTTCATGATAATAAAATTGATTATCTTGTAGAATAATATGATATGGCAGTACACCCATATGTAAACAGATTACTTCTTGAGACCAAACTTTAACATATCAAATAATTTTCCTGCATTTTCATAATCAATAAACCTTGACAATACTGGTTAGAAGTACTGTATTCATACCAATATTTAATTTCACTCAAATATCTCCACATAAAAGTAAAATTATGTCTTTCTTGCATATTAACAAAAAATAGTATTTCATATGTAGAAATAGCAGGACACATAAGTGCACCAACTGCACTAAGACATAATATTTTCTAACCATTTTCATGAGATCAAAATTGATCTTGCTTTATTTCTAGTGATATCACAATCATTGGGGTACTTAATGAAATCAGTTTAAAACTTTTTACATCCTTCGAGTATTTCTATATAATCTTCATCATCTAGCTATACATGAAAATTATTCATTATTTTGTAACGACCAGGTCCATCATTATGGGCAAACTTTTTGTGCCAAGTTTCGGGTTAGAAAACTTCCGGGTTTGGGAGTTGAAAATTTTGGGCTAGGCTAGTCTCAGACGGTTTCTGAGTGAAGTATGGTCTAGGGCAATTCGGGTGAGGATTGGGTAATATATCTTGTATTAACCTAGTTTTTCTATTAGCCAAGACATTATGAAGTCCGGGGGACTTTTCAGAAGTAGATTCGGGTAAGTAGAACTCCCGGTATCGAGGTTGACGTGAAAGGGTTGTTCCAGAATGTCAGGATTTAAGGTGTGTTATAAAATGGGCACTTTTGGGGGATTTTTTGAGGTTTTATTCCATGTCAACTGCTATACAATAGCCACCGCTATAGCGGAGAAATTTTCACTATAGCAAAAGTCAACATCGATCAACACCACCATAGCAGTCGATTCTGCTACGGCGGTGCCGCTATAGTGGTGTATGGATCACTATAGTGGACTAAGTCAGGATTAATCCAGAAACTTCCCCAAAAACATTCAGAATTTCTGACAAACGTTTTGGGGAAGGGCTAAGGCGATTTTGGCAATTTCAAGGCAGTTTTCCACCAAATTTCATCCTAAAGGTAAGGTTTTCGTTCCTCATATTCGTATTTCGATTCCCATACCTTTGAAACTATAATCTTGGGCTTGGGGGAACATTTGAAATAACCTGGGATGGTAGAATCTGGTGAAAAAAGGAGAATTCTAGGTGTAAAATTCATGGGTTATGATTATTATCGCTTATGCATGTTTAAAACACCTTTGTTCGCTAAATATAACCGTAAAAAATGGTAATTTAGGGTGAATTAACGGTGCAAAAGCCCGAGAATGGGTGAAATGATTATGGTTTGGCCTGGGGATTAGGACTTGTGTATAATCTGGGTATTTTAGGCCACTAAATTAATTATAGTTATTTGTAATTGTGTTTAGACCAAGAGCAAGCGAAAGCTACGAAAAACGGAGAGGCTCCGGTCTAGTAAAGTTTCCAAAAGCAATTCAAGGTAGGTGATGGTTATTGTCTTACCAAATATAATGTATATACATGTAACTATAACTTAGTAATGTATGTGCTTTCGTGCCTAGGAAAGGAAGTTATGAATATGCAAGTATTTAGGGTGTCAATTATATGAAGTGAACTTGATTATTGCTTGTTGGTTTTACAAGGGTGTTCTCCGTTCATTTACTTTTTGACTGTTGGTTTTATGTGATATTCGATTGGCTTGGGTACCACGCTTGGTACAGTTTCTATATCGGTTGGCTCGAGTATCACGCCTGGTACATGTTTAATTATGCATTATTGACTGTGTTTTGTCGATTGTTCCATGAGTAGACCGGGTTGATTGTTGAATCTGTGATTGATTATATTGGTCCTTGAGAGGCCGACTTGTTACACTTAAATGTGGGGATGATCATGGGGTGGACTGGGTATCACATGTTAACACTTAGGTATTGGTCTAGGGATTCTTGATTGGTCCAGGTAATGAAAAGGGTAAATGTCATGGTTTTGTTTGTTGTTAAATGATTATTGAACCTGTTACTTGTGGTTGATGAGTTAGAAGGTAGGCTGAGAGCCTGGAGTCATATTACTGATTGTTTCTACATGGTTGTACTGCTTACTCAATTTTGGTTTATTGTATATTTATTACTTATTGGAGTTGGCCGATGATCCTACCAGTACACGATAGTTGTGTACCAATTCTGTACTTGTTTTGTATTTATGAGTACAAGATATTTTCTGATGGCTCCTACGCGACCTCAGATATAGTCCCAACAATTCTTGATTTCAAGGGTGAGCTACTTCCATCGGGTTACCTTATTTTCATTCAGTTTAGTTTTAGTCCATCTGTTTTGGACATAGACTCTTATTTTTAGGGTTGCATCCCCATTCTAGACATTTGGTAGATTGTTTTGGTACGATGACTTTTAGTTTCTAGGGGTATATCTGCAGGAAGTAATTAGTTTTGGTTTAGATGTGAATGGTAGTTCCTTATTTTAATGCAAAATGATTTTGAGCTGTTAGATTTATTAGGTGTTGGGTTGGTAATTGGTTCGCTCATCCTGGGTTTTTGGGTGGGTGCCACTCACGGTGAGTTGGGTCATGACAAAGATGGTATCAGAGCCCTAGGTTCATTGATCTCTTCGTACCAAAACAGGTCTAGTAGAGTCTTGCGGAATGGTATGGAGACGTCTTTACTTTTCTTCGAGAGGCTATATGACTTTAGGAAACTATCTTTTCTTCCTCCCTTCGTGCTATAACTTGATTCCAATTGGTATCTGGTGATACAAATTGGTATCTAACTTCTTTTACTCTTTTGTTCGCAGATGGTTAACACCAGACATAACAGAGCGAGAAAGGTAGTCCCGGCAGTAGGCCCAGCAGTTCGAGGGAGAGGAAGGGGCAGGGGCAGAGGTAGGGAAACACCCACTAGGGGTGGAGCTCAGGTAGCTGCAAGTGAAAGGGCGCGACCCCTCCCCCACTCCAGGATCTGATTGAGGAGAAAGTTGAGGAGAGCACGAAACAGGAGGAGGCGACACCGGCTGGAGGTACAAGCCTTCCCCTATAATGCCCAAGGCATTTTAGCATGTGTGGGATTTTCTGAGTGGGCTGGTTGGTGCTTGAGCCACCCTCACGAGTTCTGCAGATTAGGTTTCGAGCATCCAACCAGCAATTGCAATGGCTCCCCGGATTGATGCGGCGTTGGGTACTGATGACTTCTTCCGTCCTATGCTAGGTCCGATTATGACTGGGAATGAGCATAAGATACTGACTAAGATTTTGAAACTGAAACCTCTTACGTTTCAGGGTACTGAAAAAGATGATGCTTATTAGTTTATTTTAGACTGTTATGAGAGGCTCCACAAGCTGGGCATTGTGTAGTAACATGGAGTAGAGTTTGTCACCTTCCAGCTTCAGGGTGATGCCAAGCAGTGATGGAGATCTCATATGGAGTGTCGGCAATCAGCTTTGCCTCCACTGACTTGGACAGAGTTTCATGTCCTTTTCTTAGAGAAGTATGTGCCTCGCACCTTGAGGGATCATAAAAAGGATGAGTTTTTAGCTCTTGAGCAGGATAACATGTTGATTTTAGCTTATGAGGCCAAGTTTCATGCCTTGTCATGTTTTGCTGCTCAACTTCTGGGTACGAAAGAGGAGAGGATTTGTCTATTTGTGAAGGGCCTGAATACTGAGTTACAAGTGTTGTTTATGCATATGACCTCTATGGGAAAGAGTTTCAATGAGGTAACATATTATGTGAAGAAATTGGAAGGGGTCAGGCAGGTTGGGCAAGCTAAGGTGTTAGCCAAGAAGTCCCTAAATGAAGGAAACTACAGTGGTTAATACTCCTAGGATTATAATCAGCAGGTATATTCTGCTCGTCCTATTCAGTCAGCCCTGCCATCTGCTACAGGTGGTCTTCCGGGAGCCAGTCAGCAGTTTTCAGCTCCTAGAGGCCAGGGGACTTCTTATACTTCTACTAGCCGTCCTACTTTCGACCGTGGGTGCTTTCATTGTGATGATCTAGGTCATTTCAAGAGGAAGTGCCCTCACAGGTAGGCAAGTAATCAGACTCAGCAGTAGTCTAAGGCTGTGGTTCTGGTAGGGAGAGGTGTCTACACTAGGGGTCATCCACAGGGTAGGCGAGGTAATTTTCAAGGAGGCTGGGGAGACAGAGGGAATGGCAGCGCAGGCAGGGGAATGGCACAGCCAGCCAGGGAAGTTGCTCGGATTTATGACTGAGCCCATTGTTATGCTTTTCTAGGGAAGTCTGAGGTTGAGGCATCAGACGCAATGATCACAGGTCAATTCTAGTATGTGATCGGATGGCCTTTGTACTATTTGACCTAGGTTCTACTTATTCATATGTTTCTGTAAAATATTCTTTGGGTCTGGATTTGGTTTGTGATGTCTTTTGATTCCCCTATTCATTGATAGTAACCCATGTTTATCATACTTGTCCTCTGGTGTTTGTAGGGTTACAGACTTGGGTAGATTTGGTTATTCTGGACATGTTAGATTTTGATATTTTTTTGGGCATGAACTGGTTGTCTCCATATCATGCAGTGTTGAATTATAATACTAAGACCGTGACTCTAGAGTTTCCGAGTAAGGATAGGCTAGAGTGGAAAGGTGTGTATCTGCTAAGCTGGCTAAGATTATATTATTTATTCGGGATAGGAAGTTAGTGGGAAGAGGGAGTTTGGCCTTCTTGGCTCATCTCCGAGATGATAGTGTAGAGTCCCCATCGATTGAGTCAGTTCTGGTAGTTTCAGAGTTTCGTGAGGTGTTTCCGGTGAATTTGCCTGGCATGCCTCTGGATAGAGATATTGACTTTTGTATAGACTTAGAGCCGGGAACTCACCCAATTTCTATTCCTCCCTATTGTATAGCCCAGGCAGAGTTGAGGGAACTTAAGACTCAGCTGCAAGAAGTGCTAAATGAAGGTTTTATTCATCCCAGTGCTTCACCTTGGGATGCTCCAGTCTTATTTATGAAATTGAGACGGTAGTATGAGGATGTGTATTAACTACAGGCAGCTGAACAAGGTCACCATCCGAAACAAGTATCCTTTACCTCGTACAGATGACCTCTTTGACCAGTTGCAGGGTGCTTCAGTGTTTTCGAAAATTGACTTGAGGTTAGGGTATCATCAGTTAAAGATTAGGCCTAAGGACATCCCTAAGACAACATTTCGGACTCGGTATGGGCATTATGAGCTCTTTGTGATATAGTTTGGGTTGACCAATAAGCCAGCGGTATTAATGAGCTTGATGAATGAGGTATTCAAATCATATCTGGATTCATTCGTCATTGTGTTTATAGATGACATTCTGATTTACTCCAAGAATATGGAAGAGAATTGATGTGTCGTGAGTTTGCATCACTTTCGACGCTTAAAACTTGGAATTGGAGTATGTTCTTTAGCGAGTTTTAGTAGTTTTGATGTGTTTTTGAGTCTTGTGCAGGAAAACATGGTTCAGAGACTTAAGCGCAGAGAAATATTGATATTTGGGCTGAAACTGACTTCTACGACTCAAGACCACGAGTCGTTGATCATTCCACGACTCGTGGAATGATCAATGACTCGTGGTCTTGAGTCGTAGAAGTCAGTTTCAGTCGTGGAAAGAATACTGCAGATATAGCTGGGGCTTGAGTTGTACGGAAGATTTCCATGAGTCGTGGAACTGTTCACGAGTCGTGATTCCTGCTCGTGGAACCTAACCAGAGAAGGAGAAAAATGCCTGAGTTCCACAAAGGGTTTCCACGAGTCGTGGACCTATTCATGAGTCATGATTCCTGCTCATGGAGCCTGATCAGAAAAGGAGAAAAACTGTCTGAGGTCTATGACTCAATTCCACGAGCTGTGATTTAAGTCACGAGTCGTAGACTGCTCTCGTGGAAAAGAACCTACAGGAAGATAAATACACCGAGTTCCACGAGTGCTGACGATGACCCATAGAAACTTCCATAGACTGTAGACTGTGTCCGTGGAAGCTGCCGATGCCAGTTTCCTTGTTTGATTAGGATAGGAGTTTTACTGTCTATAAATACCTTTCCTAGGTTTTATTTTACATTTTATGCACGGTATTTTGTAGGAAACACATTCGTAACTTTGTGATATTAGTTTGTTCTTGGTTTTTGAGAGTTATACATATTCATAGTTCATTGTTCTTACTTCCATCTTCATCCATTCAAGATTCCGGATTTTGTTAATTCTTATTGTAAGTATATGATCAAGACCACACCAACAACTCTTGATTGTTTACTTATGAACATGAGTAGCTAAATCCACAACTAGGGTTGTGGGAACCATGAAGAATTAATGAAAGGACTGTATGCTGGAAAACCTACAGAAGATGCAAATTGTCATGTGCAGAATTTTACTCAGATTTTCAAGGCGTATAGTATGCCAAGAGTGGGGCAGGATGCTATTAGACTGAGGTTGTTTCCATTCTCATTGACCGATGAGGCAACTGTTTGGCTCTCAAAACTGCCCGATAATTCCATATACACAAGGCACGAATTGAAGACCCAGTTTTTGGAGCGATTCATTCCTCCATCATGGATGTTGCAGTTGAAACATGAGATTTATAATTTCAGGCAGCTACCTGCAGAGGCATTATATGAGGCGTGGCTGCGGTTCAAGAAGAAGTTGAAGCAAGTTCCGAGACACGGAATCCCTTCAAGGCATCTGATGGAATTTTTTTACAAAGCACTGAACGCCAACACCAAAGCAGTAGATGACACTGTAACTAGTGGGGCATTCATGGACAACTCGTATGATGAAGCTTCGGAGATGCTTGATCGGGTTACAAAGACCAACAGAGCATGGCACACAAGAGAATCGGAGACCTCAGCAAGTACACACATAGTTGGTAAGTCCTTGGATTTGAACGAATTGCAAGACATTAAACAGGAAGTTGCTGAGCTGAACACGACACTTGGGTTGCTTGCAAAGAAATTCCTGGCTGAGGGAGTAGAGAAGGTAAAAGCCATCGGTTCACAAGATAAAGCACCTATGCCAGACGGTTACTCATCCGAAGAAGAGGTTAGTTATCTAAATGATCAAGGGGCGAGTTTCCGGGACTCTGGCTAAGGAAATCAAGGTCGGAACAGAGATAGAGTTGATTACTACAATCGGTTCGATTACAGAGATGGAGACTGGCAGAAAAAGGATGGGTATAAGAATGATAGAAGTGGTTGTTATGTCCCGTCTGTGAATTGTGAAGAGCGGGCTGGACAACCTACCATGAGGGAGCTGCTCAACAAGGTGTTTGAAATGGTTGACTCCATGGATGCAAGCATGAAGAAGATAAAATCAGACCTTTCAAAGATCAGTTAGAGAGTGGATTCCCATGTTGTCTCCATAAAATAGCTTGAGATGCAGATGCACCAGATTTCCACTAGTATGAATCCGCATCAAAAGGGTACTCTCCCTAGTGATACTATTCAGAACCCGAAGAATGATCGACAGGTTATGGCAGTGACTTATCAAATCGAAAAGCAGACCATTGATCCACGCATGCCTAAAATTGTTGGTGAGCCCGCAGAAGTTGAAAAGGGTGATGCTGAAATCCTGGTTGAGTCTGAAGGAATAGATGGTGAGAAGGATCAAATTGAGAGATAGTCTTCTGAGTTGAAATCAAAAAGAAAGGAGGTTGCACCAGTCTTGAAACCCATACCATTGCCTCCTCCTCCCTATCCCCAGAGATTGAAGAAAAAGGTTGAGGATAGAAAGTTTCACAAGTTCATCTCTATGTTGAAGCAACTTTTAGTAAATATCCCTTTGCTAGAAGCACTGGAGAAGATGCCTAGATATGCTAAATTCATGAAGGATCTAGTAACTAAGAAGAGGACAATTAGTTTTGATCAGGCCAATAATTTTCACCACTGTAGTGCGATAGCATCCCAATCCATGGTGCAAAAAAAAAAGATCCTGGAGCATTCACAATTCCTTGCACTATTGGGCCTTTCTACTTTGCCAAAGCATTGTGTGATCTGGTTGCTAGTATAAATCTTATGCCACTAGCAGTGTATAATTAGCTGGGCTTGGGAGACCCTACTCCGACTACAATGCGGCTACTCATGGCAGATCGTACAGTGAAGAGACCTATAGGGATCCTTTATGATGTATTGGTAAAGGTTGACACGTTTATCTTTCCTGCAGACTTTGTTATCCTGGATTCTGAGGTTGACTTCGAGGTTCCCATTATCTTGGGGCACCCATTCTTGGCTACTGGATTCACTTTGGTTGATTTGGAAACTGGGCAGATGAAGTTCAGGCTGAATGATAAAGAGGTGACATTTAATGTCTGCAAATCTATGAAGCATCATGATGACATACGATTGGTGTCAGTTATTGATGTTATTGTTGAGGATCAGATTGGCGTACCTATAGAGGAGAGACTTGGAGTCGAAGCCCTTGCTGCTATGATTATGAACTTTAAAGGTGACGACATTGAGGAGTATGATGAAATGGTAGCAGCACTCACAGGGTTGGGATCTTACAGTTATACACCAAAGAAGATCGACTTGGACTTGAAAAATAGGCAAACACAGCCTGCCCGATCGTCTGTTGAGGAGCCTCCAGTCTTGGAGCTCAAAGCCCTTCCAGCTCATCTTCGGTACATATTTTTGGTAGCTAATGAGACTTTGCCAGTGATTATTGCTACAGATTTAGGTGAAGGGAAAGTTGAAGCTCTGGTTTCTGTCTTGAAGAAATTTAAAAAAGCCATTGGTTGGACCATCGCTGACATCATCGCGATTCCGCCAGGAATCTGTACACATAAAATTGAGCTTGAGCCAGATTGTATTCCGAGTATTGAGCATCAGCGTAAGTTGAATCAGCCTATGCAAGAAGTCATCAAGAAGGAGATCATTAAGTGGCTGGATGCAGGTGTGGTTTATGTGATTTCCGACAGTAAGTGGGTGAGCCCGGTTCAATGTATGCCGAAAAAAGGTGGGATTACTGTAGTCCCAAATGCAAAAAATGAGTTGATTTTGATGAGGCCAGTCACAGGCTGGCGCATATGCATGGATTATAGGAAGCTGAATGCTTGGACTGAGAAGGATCATTTTTCGATGCCGTTCATGGATCAGATGTTAGACCATCTTGCTGATAGAGGATGGTATTGTTTTCTTGACGGTTATTCGGGATACAATCAGATCTTGATTACTCCTGAAGACCAAGAGAAAACCACTTTCACCTGTCCATATGGGACGTTTGCTTTCAAAAGTATGCCGTTCGGTTTGTGCAATGCGCCAACAATATTTCAGCATTGTATGATGTCCATTTTCTCAGACATGGTGAAGGATACTATTGAGGTATTTATGGATGATTTTTTTGTAGTGGGTTACTCTTTTGAAGATTGTTTGGATCACCTAAGTTGTGTGCTGAAATGATATGAAGAGTGTAACCTGGTGCTGAACTGGGAAAAATGTCACTTCATGGTGAAAGAGGGCATAGTTCTTGGCCATAGAATCTCCAAGAAGGGTATTGAGGTTGATAAGACGAAGATTGAGGTGATTGAAAATTTGCCTCTACCAGTTTCTGTGAAAGGTATTCAAAGTTTTTTGGGGCATGCTGGATTTTATAGGAGGTTTATCAAGGACATCTCCAAAATTGCTAATCCATTGTGCAAGCTGTTGGAGAAAGAGGTAAAGTTTGTGTTTGATGATGCATGTATGAAGGCATTCGAGTGCCTTAAAGAGAAGTTGGTCTCAGCTCCTATTATTATTTCTCCTGATTGGTATCAACCTTTTGAGGTTATGTGCGATGCTAGTGGAGTGGCGCTTGGAGAAGTCCTAGGCCAAAGGCATGAAAAGATTCTTCATCCGATATACTTCGCTAGCAAAACACTTAACCTGTCTCAGAAGAATTATACTGTGACTGAACAAGAGCTGCTTGCTGTGGTCTTTGCGTTTGAGAAATTTAGATCGTATTTTCTTGGCACAAAGGTGGTGGTGCACACTGACCATGCAGCTCTTCGTTATCTCATGGCGAAGAAGGATGCAAAACCAAGGCTGATTAGATGGGTGTTGCTGTTGCAAGAGTTTAATTTTGAGGTCAAGGACCAAAAGGGTACAACCAAGTAGCAGACCATTTGTCTAGGCTGGAAGAAGAGGCAATGCTAAAGATGAATGATGAGCAAGAGATTGATGACTGGTTCCCTGATGAACAAGTGTTAGCCACTTCTCAAGATTTGATCCCATGGTTTGCTGACATTGCCAAATATTTGGCAAGTGATTTAGTGCCTGATGATATGTCGGTCCATCAAAGAAGAAAGTTCATGTCCGATGTGAAGAAGTACTTTTGGGAAGGGCCATTCTTATTCCGTGTGTGCTGATACAGTGATCCGGAGATGTGTACCTGAAGCTGAGATGATAGAGATACTAGAAGCTTGCCATTCATCCCCTGTTAGAGGTCATCATAGTGGTATTCGGACTGCGCACAAGATCTTGCAATGCGGATACTATTAGCCGACTATTCACAAAGATGCCCATGAATTTGCTAAGGCTTACAACAGATGTCAAAGGGAAGGAGGCATATCAAGGAGGCAAGAGCTTCCTCTTAATCCCATCCTTGTGATCGAGCTATTTGATGTGTGGGGTATTGACTTCATGGGTCCGTTCGTGCTGTCCAATGGAAACTGGTACATATTGGTGGCTGTGGACTATGTATCTAAGTGGGTGGAAGTGGTTGCGCTTCCCAGTAATGAAGGCAAATGTGTCACAATGTTCCTGAAAAAGAACATCTTCTCCAGGTTTGGTATGCCAAGAGCAATTATTAGCGATGGAGGTTCTCACTTTTGCAACAAGATATTTCGAGCTTTGCTTGAGAAATATGGAGTTAATCACAGAGTTGCAACCCCTTATCATCCTCAGACGAGTGGGCAAGTGGAGGTTTCCAACAAAGAGATAAAGTCAATCCTGTCCAAGACTGTCAATGCAAATAGAAAGGATTGGTCGCGAAAGTTAGATGATGCTTTGTGGTCATACTAAACTGCATTCAAGACCCCAATAGGTATGTCACCATATCAGCTTATGTTTGGTAAGGCGTTCCATCTTCCGGTTGAGTTAGAGCATAAGGCCATGTGGGCATTGAAGAAGCTGAACTTGGACTGGTCTGAGGCATCATTGCAGTGGATTGAGCAGTTGAATGAGTTGGATGAGTTCCTTCTGAATGCATAAGAGAGATCAGCACTGTACAAAGAGAGGATGAAATTATATCATGACCGGAAGATAGAAAAGAGAGATTTCCAGCCGAGTGACTTGGTCCTGCTCTTCAATTCTAGACTTAGCTTCTTTCCTGGCAAGTTGAAGTCCAAGTGGATTGGACCTTTCAAGGTGGTGCAAGTGTTTCCTCATGGGGCAGTTGAGCTCGAGAATCATGAAGGAAAAAGGTTCAAGGCAAATAGACAGCGGATTAAAGCTTACTTTGGCACAGCGGAGGAGCTCAAAGCAATAGAAGCCTAGAGCCTTGATGAACTCATCCCACCTAAGGAGCTTGATGAAGTCTGAGTAATCAAGCAACCTGCGTCGTGCCGCGACGTTAAATCAGGCTCTGCATGGGAGGCAAACCATGGACATTTCCTTTTTATTTTGGTATTTTTGCTTTTGTAGAAGTGTTTTGGCAAAGTCTGAGTAGCCAAAACACTCGCGCCGTGCCGCGACATTAAATAAGGTACTGCTTGGGAGGCAACCCAAGGTTAATGTTTGCTATGTGTGCAGGAACAAGTGGAGGGAGAACTCTGTAAAAGATAAAACTCTGAAAATGGGTAAGTCAGGTTCCACGGGCAAAGTTCACGAACTGTGGTTCATTCCATGGGTCGTAGACCCAACTCATGGAACACGGGTAAAAATGGCCAAATGCAGAACAACATCTATGAACTAGTTCCATGAGTCGTGATTCAAATCATGAATCGTGGTCTTAGGTCATAGAAATCAGAGAATTATGGCCATCTGCAGAACTTAATCCATGAACCAGTTCCACGAGTCGTGGTCCCAATCACGAATCATGGTTTCTGGTCCTGGAAATTAGAAAAAAATAAAAGTGGCAGGACTTGTTCCACGGGTCTGTTATATGAACTGTTGTTACTTTCACGACTCGTGAACAAGACTCGTGGAACTCAAGTAAGTTTTCTTTTAAAATCACTGTTCACTCGCTTCACCCGACCCGACCCGCGACTCCTATTGTATTAATTACCCCAAAATCAAATTTTTCCCCTATTTCTTCCTTCAAAACCGACCACCACCATCTCTTATTTCCATTCAAACACCCAAATCTCTTCCAATCCGCCACAAAATCAGCTAACACCCCCAAATCGATCGTGTCTCTATTTTTCTTCACCATACGTGTTGAAAACTTGCATACCAGTTTGCTTGAAGTCATGGGTCGTGGTATTTGGAGCACAATCACTAGTATTTACTCAAGGTCTTCCACAAATTCGACGGTATGAACACAAATTCTATCCTTGTTTGAATTTTTGGAGAACATAACTTGACCTAGGGTTATTTTGGTTGAATAAATTGTGTAAACACCCTATGGAATGATAGTGTAGAGTGAATACTTAATTTGGGTATGAAATTATGTGTATATGTGTTGCAAGTGTTTGAAAGATTAAAAGAATTTGAAAAGGCTTGGTTTTCTGCTATTACAGTGATCACGAGTGCACTCTACGGGTCGTGGTTCATTCCACGAGTCGTGGAATGCACTGGTCAAAGTTAGAACTGAAACTTATTCCTAGGTTTGATTTTCACGAGGGTCGTCCATGAGTCGTGGTTCATTCCATGAGTCATGGATGGCACTCGTGAATCTCAGCCCTGTAGACTGTCAATGAGGTCTGATTTCCACGAGAGGCATCTACAAGTCGTGGTTCCAATCACGAGTCATAGATGCAACTCGTGGAACTCAGACATGCAATCACAATATTCTAACCAGAAATCACGAAGGTCTTCCACGAGTCATGGTTCATTCCACGAGTCGTGGAACCCTCTTGTGGGCCCAAAGTTCAGAGAAAATTTTACTTTATTTTGGGTTCTCCTTGGTTTGGTCATAATGATGTTTCCCTCCATAGGTACCATGAGGTCGAAGAACGCAAAGTCAGCCAAAGCAGCAGCTCGTCAATTCAGATCTAGACTCAATGATGAACCTGACGAGCCGGCCACACATGAATCAGAATCAAGTGGATCAGAGGAAATTTATGAGGTTCAACCCAACCCGGAGGTGGAGCGTCAGACCACGAGACATGGGGCCCAGACACGGGCAGTTGAGGAAGCTGCACTTTAGCTAGCCATTACCATAGTACCACCAACAACGACCACTTCTCCTCAGTATGAAGAGGGAGAGGGGTCATCCGAAGAGGGTGATGGTAGCCGGGAGAGCAACACAGGGACCGGTACTAATAACGAAAATGAATCTTATGATGTTGAGTCAGCATCCGGTGATAAGAGCTCTTCTGATCCGCCTATCTTGGTAGTTGCACTTCGGACACAGGCAGAGGTTAACAGAGTATAGAGACCAGAGGCACATGCTAATTGGAGATGGTGTCTTCCAGAGATGCAAACCATACACAGACAGGGAATTTCTCAGTCCGATAGGGGCCTGCCCAAAAGGGGTATTTTTGAGGAGCCACGGATCTGGACTGAGGGCTTAGCATCCATCCCATATATTCAGGCCACATTTAATTACTACCGGTGCGGGTGGATGGCTGAGCCCCCAGGTAGCTATTGTCCCGAGATAGTTCGGGAATTTTATGCATCCTATAAGGCCACAGCCACTCGGCTACTTGGACCGAGAGAACGATATCAGGATCTACCTCCACTCACCAGTACTTTGGTGCAATATGCACCTGTGGATATATCTGAGCGGACTATTCAGAGGTTTTTGTTTGGACTAGAGCATGAGTTACAGGTCAACACGACAGAGTTCGATAGCAAGATGAATAT
The DNA here is from genome assembly GCA_003996215.1 of Jaltomata sinuosa. Lineage (NCBI taxonomy): Eukaryota > Viridiplantae > Streptophyta > Magnoliopsida > Solanales > Solanaceae > Jaltomata > Jaltomata sinuosa. Next base: position 148,833 of record QJPP01003051.1, read on the forward strand.
TGTCTGAGATAAAACAAATATGAGAGACCTGATTCAGCGAGCGGATTTATTGAAATAGGCTGCGGGTTATATAGCTAAGAATGGTGAAGATGCAGAATGGGTTCACGACGGTGACATAAAAAGGGCAATATTAAATTTCACCGGCAAGTTCTGGTAGGCCATTGTCCGGTCCCGCATCTATCTTACTCAGGTGGACAATTCCTTGACGCCTGATTGTGCAGTACTAGTGGGGAGCATCATGGCAGGATATAAGATTAATTTCCCACGCTGCATATTAGAGGAGATACATGAGTGGGCATTCAAACCGCACACTAGCATACCTTTTCCCTGTCTGATTCATCGTCTATACATGGAGTCAGCAGTCCCATGGATGCTCGATATTGACCACACTAAGGAGGTGACTAGGATTCAGGATGCTGGGTTGATTAGAGATGTGACTAACCCGGTTGTACACCAACGAGTGTCATCCTCCATTTCTGCTAGTACTTTGCGAGTTGAGGGGTCCTCCGCAGCACGAAACCATATAGACTTGCACGATATGGGGGTAAGTGTAGCCGCAAAGGGTGCCACAACCACAACTTCAGCTTCAGTGCCTTCGACCTCTCAGCAACCAGAAGGAACCCCTATCACGCCCTCACGCCCAGCTTCTTCGGGTAGGATTACTATTGATGCCGAGTTTCTCCAGAAGCTGGTTGCTCACCAGGATAATACGCAAAAACATGTGAATGATTTGTTAGACCAACTCCAACCATGGGTGCGATCTAATGTAGTGGCCACAGAGGAGAGGATGAAAGTTGAGATCGACCGAGTTGCACGAGAGATGGCAGCAAGGGTTGATGCTTTTGAGCGGCGAGTGAGTACTTGGTTGCAGTCCATACAGAGCCCAGACATGGGACATATTCAGGATGAGCTGGCATGACTCCGAGAGGAGGTTAGATATATCGACGCCAGCCAGACCCTGCTCATGCCCTCTATTGATATTGAGGTCCCAACACCCATGCGCCGAGTTGTTGACTTATTTGCCAGGATGGAGCCGACACCCATGAGTGATAGAGCAAAGCGAGTGCATCCTGAGAGCACCCCTAGGGTTACAGAGGAACCTAAGAGATTTAAGAGAGATAAATCCATGGCCACACAACATGCCTTGGATGATATGCGTCTCCGTGAGGAGGCAGAGCGACAGATGCATCGGGGTGCATCGTCTTGTTGGGCTCCAGGAGGTTGAGGAGCCACATCTTCTGTTCTTGGGAGTCCAGATTTGGTTACTACTGCGAGGGCGTCTACTGATGTCCCTCCTGCCATTGAGAAACTGAGCGCAATGGCCACCGTCGTCGCCATTGACAATGTGACAGGTGCCACATCACCAGCCCCACACACTTTATCGGACGTCGGCGCCTAGGTGCCACAGGTATGTTCCTGCCTCCCTATGTTTCTACTTTTCTTGATGCATTGAGGACAATGCACATTGCTTTTTGGTGGGGTAGAGGCAGCAACTATCCGTATCTTGGTGGGTCTTTTGGCGAAGTCTGAGTAGCCAAAAGACCCGCGTCATGCCACGACGTTAAATCAGGCGCTGTATGGGAGGCAACCCATTAGGGTACTCACAAGGTACCCAAGTCCTTGGGATTTTCTTGCCTGTGTTCTTTCACTAAGGATTTTTATTTTCTGTTGAACCGGCACGTTTAGTATAGGCTGTTTATAGTAAAAGAAGAAAAGGAACTTAGTGCAGTCTATGGTATGATTTTGAACTGAAATTTTGATTGAAAAATGGAGACCCCGCCAAAATTTTTGTGTGACATATTAGTATCTATTTTTGATAGTCCAACCATTTTGGATCTGTGCATGACATTAGGTTAATCGATCTGATGAACAGCTTAAGCTAGAGTATGAACGTGATCGTTAGCATATGACTGTTATACTCTGTGCCATGTGTGTGTGAGCTGCATTTGTACTGTTCTTGCATTGTGTGTCAATCTAGAACCTGCCGGGTTAGTCTTGCCTAGGTTGTAGGATGGTTGGTTGGGAAAGGATCATAGGACAATTTTGAAATAGTCCACTTAAGCCTAAATGACCATCCAAATGATGTGTCTACCCTTTGATCCCTGATTTTGAGCCTAAATTGACCCTTTTTATTGTTTAGCCTAATCACCTTCCCTATTTTTTATGAACTTTCAGTTTGGCCCTGGTCCCTCCTTGGACATTGTGCACCTCAACTCAGGCAAATCGCCTAAGTTGAGGGTGGCTACTGTGAAGGTAAGTGTGAAATATGGGGTATGAATAGATAAGGTTAGTTATAAAGAGGGAAATAACGGGTGTGGCGGATATGCTAAAAAGAGAAATAGGAAAAAAAGGGAAAAAGAAAAAGAAAAAGAGAAAAAAAAGAAAAAAAAAGAGAGATATGTGATGAAAAGCTTAGTCTGAACTAAAAGCCGTACCCGTCACTTGATGAAAAAGAAGGAATAAAATGGGATAAGAAAGGATAGAAGGAATGGGGTTGTTCTTGAAAGGTGGAAGAAACATAGCGTAGTGTCAAGGAGGGCTTAGTCACTATTTCCCATATCAACCATACCCATCCCCGAGCCTACGTTACAAGCCGAGTAAAGTCCTATAGTAATTCTAACCCAACCGTTCGAAAACCGAGGCATAGAAAATAAGGGGAAGCCTATGGTATTGTATATTGAGTGTTTGAACATCTTTGAGAGTGTGAGTTGTTCTAGTTCAGTCCCAGATATGAAATTTATTATTGAGTGAGTGGGAATTCTTTGTGGTGAGGGCACTAGAGTAACTTTGACTGCTGATTGTTAGGGTAAGTCTCATAAGTGTATGCTGTGTCATCTATTGATAGCATGATGTCATCCATGGATCCTCTTGTGTTGTCTTGATAGGCGAAATTTTTGCACTTGTTTGTATTGAAAAGGGGGGGGGGGGTACTTGTTGTAAGCTCACTTGATAAATCATATGACTGCCAGAGTTCCTAGTTTTCTTTTGCTGAAGCGTCGTTCTAGGATAATTTTGTTTTGTCGCTTGAGGACAAACAATAGTTTTAAGTTGAGGGTGTTGATGTGCCGTGAGTTTGCGACACTTTCGACGCTTAAAACTTGGAATTAAAGTATGTTCTTTAGCGATTTTTAGTAGTTTTGATGTGTTTTTGAGTCTTGTGCAGGAAAACATGGTTCGGAGACTTAAGCACAGAGAAAGATTGACATTTGGGCTGAAACTGACTTCTACAACTAAATACCACGAGTCGTTGATCATTCCACGAGTCATGGAAGTTAGTCGTGGAAAGAATACTGCAGATGTAGCTGGGGCCTGAGTTCCACGGAAGGTTTCCATGAGTCGTGGACCTGTTCACGAGTCATGATTCTTGCTCATGGAACCTAACCAGAGAAGGAGAAAAATGCCTGAGTTCCACAGAAGGTTTCCATGAGTCGTGGACCTGTTCACGAGTCGTGATTCCTGCTCGTGGAACCTGATCAGAAAAGGAGAAAAATTGTCTGAGGTCTACGACATAATTCCACGAGCTGTGATTCAAGTCATGAGTCATAAACATCTCGTGGAAAGGAACCTGCAGGAAGACAAATACACTGAGTTTCACGACTGCTGACGATGACCCGTAGAAACTTCCACACACCGTAGACATGTCCGTGGAAGCTACCGATGCCAGTTTCCTTGTTTGATTAGGATAGGAGTTTTACTGTCTATAAATACCTTTCCTAGGTTTTATTTTATGTTTTATGCACGATATTTTATAGGAAACACATTCGTAACTTTGTGATATTAGTTTGTTCTTGGTTTTTGAGAGTTATACATATTCATAGTTCATTGTTCTTACTTCCATCTTCATCCATTCAAGATTTCGAATTTCGTTAACTCTTATTGTAAGTATATGATCATGACCACACCAATAACTCTTGATTGTTTACTTATGAACATGAGTAGCTAAATCCACAACTAGGGTTGTGGGAACCATGAAGAATTAACGAAGTAGGCAAAGTACTTGGGTACTCTAGGGCGGTGTTTATGCATGTATTGTTCTTCCCTTCGTTTCGATTGCTTTTTAACGGTGCACAACGTTAGAACTCGCCTTATCCTTACTTGCCAGACGAAGGAGGTAACGGATGGGAAAATGGTCATTTAACAACGGAGATTTGAGGCTACTAACCCTCATCTAATAGCTTGACCTTGTCCGGGAATAACTAATCTGGGATCCAGGGTAAGGGTTAGTAAAGCATACACCCAAGGCCGGACCAAGGCGTGTGGTGAAATTCATCTATCTACCGTACCAAGGATTTAGGTGAACCTAACTTACCGATTCTGCATGCTAAGCACCAAACTAGTTTACTAAGTACAAAGCCTTACTAAGTTATGATCTCATGGGGAACACTACCCTAGTCATCTCACCCATTGATCACAACTATTAAAAATTATCACGTGTTACTTGTTTACATTCTAGTCACTACTATTACTTGATACTTTAAACCCCTCCTTTCGAGGGAAATAAAAGACTAAGAGCACGAGTAAACATTAATCGACCATAGTCCTACCATATTCCCTGTGGGATTGACCCCAACCTTTGTTGGGTTCTATATTTGATCAGCGACCGCTTACGCTTTTAAAAGGAGGTGTAATTTGGGTGTATCAAGCATGCAGTGCATCTTCACATTATTTTAGATATCTTGAGGTGCCAGAAATTAAATGACAAGTTCTCCAAGTATGAGTTTTGGTTGTCTTCGATTGCCTTCCTAGGACACGTGGTGTCAGAAAAAGTGGTGATGGTGGATCCCCAAAAGATTGAGGCAGTTAAGAGCTGGGTCCGGCCTAGCTCTGTGATTGAGGTTAGGAGTTTTATGGGGCTTGCAGGCTACTATCATAGATTTGTCAAGGACTTTGCGTCCGTTGCTAGTCACTTGACAAGGTTGACTCAGAAGGAGGTACTATTTGTGTGGTCCGACAAGTGTGAGGAGATCTTCCAAAATCTCAAGACACTTCTTACCACAGCTCCCATCCTATCACTGCCGGTTGAAGGTAAGGATTTCATTATGTATTGTGATGCTTCACATTCAGGTTTGGGTGCTGTGTTGATGCACGACATGAATGTTATAGCTTATGATTTAAGAAAGTTGAAGCCCCATGAGAAAAATTACCCAACCCATGACTTGGAGTTGGCAGCGGTGGTCTTTGCACTCAAGATTTGGAGGTGCTACCTCTATGGCATCAAGTGTGAAGTGTTCAGGGACCATCACAGCCTGCAACATGTGTTTACTCAGAAGGACTTGAATCTGAGGCAGAGGAGGTGGATAGAGTTGTTGAAGGATTATGATGTGACCATCTAGTATCATTCGGGCAAGGCTAATGTGGTGGCAGACACATTGAGCCGGAAAGCAGTCAGCATTGGCAGTTTGGGTTGTTTGGGGGTGTCCAAATGACCATTGGCTAGGGAGATTCGGGAACTAGAATCTAAGTTCATGCAATTGGGCAACTCATAGCAGGGTGGGTATTGGCCAGTATTGAGGTCAAAACAACATTCATAGAAGAAATAAAAGCCAAGTAGTTCCATGATGCACAGTTGAACAAGCTTCAGAATAAGGTGGTATCCGGGGAGGCCCGGGATGCCACATTGGAAGCTGGCGGGGTTATGAGTTTCAGAGAGAGGATTTGTATCCCTCAGGTTGATGACTTGGTTCAGAAGGTGTTGGCAGAGGCTCATGGTTCACGATATTCGATTCATCCGGGAGTAATCAAAATGTACCGAGATTTGAGGCAACTTTATTGGTGGCCTAAAGAGGGACATAGATGATTATGTGTCTAAGTGTCAAAATTGTCAATAGGTCAAGTATAATCACCAAAGGCCAGCATGATTGCTCCAGAAGATGCCCATTCCCGGGTGGAAGTGGGAAATGATAGCTATGAATTTTGTGGTGGGTCTTCCTAAGGCTTTGGGAAGGTATGACTCTATTTGTGTCATTGTAGACAGGCTGACCAAGTCAGCTCATTTCATTCAGGCCAGGGTGGATTATAATTCGCAGCAGTTGGCTAAGATCTATGTTAAGGAGATTGTGAGACTTCACGGGGTGACACTCTCTATCATTTCAGACAAGGCTACGCAGTTTACCTCCAAGTTCTGGGGTAAGTTGCATGAAGAGTTGGGCACTCAACTCACTTTCAGCACAAAGTTTTATCCCCAGACAGACGGTCAGTTAGAGAGGACAATATAGGTATTAGAAGACATGCTGAGAGAATGTGTGATCGACTTTGGGGGTCATTAGGACCAGTTTCTACCATTTTGTGGGTTCTCATACAACAACAATTATCACTCCAGTATTGACATGGCACCATTTGAAGCACTGTACAGGAGGGGATGTAGATCACCCATAGGGTGGTTTGAGGCAGGCAATGTGAAACCTTTGGGCGTGGACTTGGTGAGGGAAGCTCAGGAAAAAGTAAGGGGAATCCAAACTAAGTTTCTAGCAGCCCAAAGCAGTCAAAAAGAGTACGTAGATCGCAAGGTAAGAGACATGGATTTCCAGGTTGGTGAGCAGGTGTTTTTAAAAGTGTCACAAATGAAGGGGGTAATGCGGTTTGGCAAGAAGGGCAAGCTCAACCCCTGGTATATTGGTCCATTTGAGGTTCTAAAGATTGTAGGGCCCGTGGCTTACAAGTTAGCACTACCACCCAGTTTATCCGGAGTCCATCCAGTCTTCCATGTATTCATGCTGAAGCGATACCATGGGGATGGGGATTATATTATCAAATGGGATTTTATTTTGCTAGACAAGGAAAGCAAGTAAAACGTACTCATGCTTGACACAATACTACTAACTATATCATGCTAGTAACACAGTCCTCAAGTACGAATAATAAAAAAATAACCCAAATGTAACTATAAAATGAACCAGTACTATAATAGGATATAATAATAATAAATCTACATACAGTCCCAACGGGCGCCCATACACTCGAGAAACACATAAAAGTGAAAACAAACCCTTCGACATTCCATACTACCAGAGCGTACACTTAACAAACAACAAATAATGGTGGAACCAACACAATATGAATGATATGATGTGATATGCTCAGAAGTGTCAGTGGTACCATATGAACCTCCTCCGGTGCCCGTAGGCCTAGCAGGTAGGACCCATGGAAGGCTTCCCCCTTATACCTCTACTATCTTGTATACCCCACCTCCGGCACTCTCGGTCCGCATCTCCTAGTCTGGATCGACAAGGTCCATGGAGGTCTCCGCGACCACATACAACTCTCAATATCTTAATAAAAGTGCTCGGACTCGAACCGGGTCTAAAATCAGTGGAAATACTCAAGTCTAGTGCTTCGGCCCAATCGGGCCTAGTATAGTATCAAAATCTGTAGTAAACCATGTTTAGTACTCCAGCCCAGCCGAATATAAAATCAGTTTAAAATCAGTAGAAAATCACATTTAGCACTCTGGCCTAGCCAAGTCTAGAATCAGTGGAAAAACCATTTAAAAACCTCTTTTACTCCAAGAAGATCCATAAAATAGTTTCAATCCTTTTATAACCATTTATACTGAAAAACAAGCCCTTGGGGCCATGCAAAGTTAGAAAATCGATGATAAATAGGCCCGCAGCCATAATGGTAGTAAATAATGCTAAAAAGCTCTTTATATGAATAATAATAGTATGCTCAAACACAAACAGTAGCCCAACAGCTCACATTCAACCTATCGGCCCTACACAGGCTCATATTGCTCTAAACATAGCTAACCAGTTCCAATAACGTAATCCGATGTCTGGGACTCGCGGACATTCCCAAGTAAACCACTATTTATGGTCCAAAGTCAAATACAAGGCCACACAGGGTCACAAGGGTAATGCTACCACTAAATTGAATACTACAATGAAAATTATGAAATAAGACGGATAGAAAGAAAGCGGACAAGGTCTGAGGTGCCAAACTAGCCAAACTAATAAACCCAATCCAAGGATGCTAAGTAGTACAATTATAGCCTATATATGCAAAGTCTAGGAAAAGGAAATCATAACCTACTTGTCGTCTGATGACAAGCTGCTAGAATAATGTTGTCCAAGCCTGGATTGCTTTGAGAAGTCCCGAAAAACAATCACACTATCAAGAACGTAATCTACGCGTTAAAACAAAGCTAACGATACCCATACTGCTAAAAGTTTAGCCGGGTCGAAATTTGAGTCAAAAGTGGGCTCATGGGCCCCACAGCTCGAAACTAGAAACAAAAATTATTAATAGGTTCCCAACCTCGCCAGAAACACATGGCCGTAAATTGAGCGGAAATTGAGTACAGAAAAGGCCTAAATCAGCCCAGAGAAGAAGAGGGAATCATGCGAAAACTTGCAAAAATCCAGAATAAAAATGGAGAATTACTTACCACGAGTAGAGGGAGCAAGATCTACGAGATGAAATATGCACAACCATGAACCAGCAATCCCAATCAATCAACTACAACGAAGAAGCAACCCCAAGCTACAATAAAAACATTAATGGAGGTTTTAGCCATGGAAGAGGGGAATTTGGGGAAGAAAAGCTTACCAAACAAAGAGGGAAAACCAGAAAGTCCACCAATTGATGAATTCCCATGTTAGGAACTGATATAGAACAACTTTTAGGAGAGAGAAACTAATATATATAGAGAGAGAAGTGAGAAAATAGTCTGAAATTTTGAGGGACTGCACTTATATAGTGCAGGTCGCAAACCAGCGCCATTAGCACTGAAGGAGGGACATCAGACTAGCGCCATAGGCGCTACCCCAGCGCCATCGGCGCTACCCCAGCGCTATTGGAGCTGAACACTGCTCTGCTGCAAAAAAAATCTAGCAAAATGAAATATTTCCACGGGAGGTTCCGGGCATAATCAAAACCCGATACACACAAACCAAACATATGACTAGAGTGGAAACAACGTTTTGGACTCAACAAAATTGATGAAACTTCCAGAGGAGGACATTTTGGAGAAATGTTGACCTAAGTTAACACTTGCTAAAACCAACCAAACACCCAAAATGAGCCCGGATCACCCGAGACCCTAACCAACCATCTACCTAACCCAAACTCCATATTTCAAAGCTTATGAAACTATCAAATTTTGAATCTGATGCTCCGATCATCGAAAATTGACCAAAGTCAAACTTCTAACTCCAACTAGATTGAAAATATAAAAAGCAAAACAAAACCAAATCAAAAGCTCCCAAACCCTGTTCAAGGGTCCAGCTAGACTAAAATCCATGCTTCGGAGCTAACAAAACTGTCAGAATTTGATTCCGAGCATGCTAGCTAAGAATGTTGACTAAAGTCAATGATTTCCTAAGTTTAAGCTCTAAAATAGGGAAACGACTATAAAGACCAAACGAACAACCAGGGCACCGAACCACCGATCCCATCAAGCTATGAATGACTTGTCGCTGCTACATGCAAGCTCTAACAGTACAAAGAAAGCGAAAATGTGAGAATAACCAGAAGGGTCATTATAGTAGAGGTGAGTACGATTCACTTGTACTTAGTAAGAATCATAGGTTGACTGAGCTTAAGCAGATACTATACTGAATAAAGAATACTAAAATGATCCCGCACACATAAAAGTCCCAACAATTCAATAATAATAATCAGTACAGTTTATCTTAATCACAACAATAATCCAAATGGTAATTCAATGCAATAATATGGGATAATATGCAATGGCCAATGCCTACCGATATACACTCTCTCTAGTCATTTGCTGCAGGATGGGACTCATGGAAGATTTGCGAGATCTATATATCATGTCCAGACTCGGACAAGGACTTCCAAGTATTATGCCCCGACTCGTATTAGAACTAAAATCAATATCAATTATCCAAACTCAAATTGGAATTTCAATGTCTTGTCCAAACTCGAATCAGGACTAATGTCAACATCAATGACTCGGACTTAAACCAAGAATAATAATTAGTATCAATAACCCAAACTCAAACTGGGACCAAAATCATGTATTTCTTTCAATTTGTTTCTCTCAAATCATTTCTCAATCAATTGTTTCCATGTATCATGAGAATGAATGAATATGCATGAACACAAAAGTAGAAGTAAGTCAAATACAACAAATATGTCCAACATCTCAGAATCATAATAAATCCATGAACACAGGCTATGAGCCTCAATATCAAGCCAAAAATCTAAGTTCATTGTAACTCAAAATAATATAAGCTCCAATTTGGACATCGCAATAATAATCCATATAATTTAATACTCAATATCAAGAACTCACCCAACCTGTAGCATACTTTAATGCTAAGTTCTTACCTAAGTAAGGTCTAAAGAAATTTAAGTCATAACTGTCATACCCCAAACTAGGGGAGGCGCGACTGACATTCGATATCTTATTCGACTGAGCTAGCCACTAAAATATACTAGCTGACCAAACCGCGAGCCCAGAAGGTCGGGTAACACAACATCTGAAATACTAAGCCTAGACTGTTCAGGTCATAACTTGAATAACATCAAATCATATAGACGAATGTAGACAGGCAAAAACTAATGAAGTACAACTGAATACACATATACATATATATATACATAGCCTAAGGTGCTGGAGACTAGAAGCTATAGAATAAAACCTAGAATACTGTGTCCATAATAGCCTCTAAGAGTATCATAAGCACTGGTTAGGACAAGGCCACAACTATACCCAAACTGTACAATAAAAGTAAATATCCTTTGATAGCTCTAGAAAAAGGTAGAGCTTACCAACTCACAACTGAACCCCAAATCCTAGTAGAGGGGCCGGTAAGAATTTCTACCTGGACTTGTATGTACAAAACAAAAGTGTAGCGTCCCTAGGAAACAAACATCAGTATGAATAAAAATGTTCTAGTAAGTAAGGCAAAAAGTAGAATCATAAATAGCTGATGTAAAAAGGGTAATAGAGATACCACTTGAAACTGAAACTCTGATAGCCTCCATGGCTGACATATAACCTCATAGTAATTAAATATGCATGATATGCTTGTGTAATCCTATATTATGAATACACACACATCACACACACACACACACACACACACACACATATATATATATATATATGCAAATGCATGTCATATCCAACCAAATGCTAGTAATGGTGGTGTCTTTTGATAGCTAACTGGCATCATATTTGCTAACTTGTGGCCATTTGTATCTTATATGTATAAATATAGGCTACAGGCCTCATACCTCCCGATTATAGCTCAGAGTAGATTGCAACAACCTGTTCCATCATTACTGAAAATATCTGTAGTAAAGGTATACGAATCTTATTTGTCATAGGTGTTAGAATCAATTCCTTGATATATGAGTGTATTAGTTATGAATTAAGGTCATACAATTCTCCTAGTACAAAGTTAAGTTGAAAGTGTCCTTACCAATTTAGTTTCGGGCTAAGTTTAAACTAAGGTCAACTTCAAACAAGAACTACTCCTAGTATATAAGGACTTATAGGTCCCAATATCCACCAAATTAAAGATCTCTGAGTATTCTTTCCAAAATAACCAACCATTCATTAATCTGCTTTCGAGTAAAAAGTTATAACTATTTTACTGAAGACTATCTGTGCTGAAAAGCTGAGGCCGCTGTAGCGAGTTTAGGTTGCTATAACGGGACAACAACAATTTATAAGCTTATTGATGAGTTTCAGTCCATAAGCTCCAAAATTTCAATCCTAAGCCCTAGAGAAGCGATTTTCTCATGGTTGGGTTGAAATCCTTCATTGAGGTAAGATTTTTACTCCCTTTTAATATTGATTAATCTGTTCTTCTTCTAGAATTATTGGAATGGGGAAATGATTCGCATGCCATGTGTGGTGAGGTTTAGTTGAAATAATTCTTGTGCTTGCTTGTGTTAACTAGAACTTGCCCTATTAGTCTTTAAAGCTAGTCTTGATTACCTTTGGTTGGAGAAATGATCTTAGGCCTTCTTTGTGATTAGTAAAGCCCACTTAGCCTTAAAAGCCACCATTGCACTTAAATTAAATCATTAGTCACCCCTCTTGAGCCTTATACCTTTTCTTTGGCAACCTTGATACAAGCCTTGAACCATTTTTGAACATGAATCGCTCTCTTGAACCCATCCCTCCTTGAACTCTACAAGTGTGAAATCGAGGCTAAAAGCCTAAGTTTGGGGGTTGATAAAAGGTACCTTGGAGGAATGCTAAATGAGTAAATTATGGTTTGTTGCTTAATATGAATCGCCAAAAAGAAGGAATAATTTGAAAAATAATGCAAAATGAAAGGAAAAGAGGAAAGGAAAGAAAAGAAATGAATCCTCCAAGGTGAATAAAATGATAAAGATTTGGGCCCCGAATGCAAATAAGTGAAATACGTGCCTCGTGTTGAATGAAAATTAAAAGAAATGGCTTGGGTTTTGAATTGGAAGAGTTGTGTATAGTTTGAGGAGGATGTAGTCACTTGAATCCGAATATGTATCCTACCCTTCGCCGAACCTACATTACAAGCTTAGAAAGGCCCTTTCATATCTTTGACCGATTGTTCTCGAGCTAGTGGATAATTAAAATAAGGGCAAGCCTATGGTTGATACTTGTTAGTACTTGAAATTCCTTGTGAGTGTGAGTGTTTGTATTTGTCCCCTGTGATTGCCTTTGTACATAATGTGTTTTTGGGACTTTTGTTCTTATGAGGGCATGCGAATTAGGATAGTTGGTGACATTGATAAACTCCGGAAATAAGTCAATTGAGCATGTTTGGTAAGTTAGTGGTTTTGAGTCACATCTTGAGGAATGGATGTTGTCACTTGGTTGTTCTTAATGTTCCATTGCATCCTTGAATTGTGTTTTGAATAGAGGGGAATGCTTAGATTAAGTTATCATGTAATTGACTAATCGTCAGTACCAACCGAAGTCATACTTGGTGATTGAAATGGGTTTTTCCTTAGCTTGAAGTGATGTCTTTGAACTTGTATTGTGTGCCTCTTGAAATATAATTTTAGTTGCTTGAGGACAAACAATAGTTCAAGTTTGGGGGTTTGATAAGTTGGTATTCTACCTACTTATTAGCTTCTAATCTTATGCGTTTGCTAGTATAAAGTGGATAAATAGTGCAATTTGACACGAACTACTTCTATTTTACAGGTTTTGTATTTTAGAATTGTTCAGGAAGGATTCAAGTGAAAATAAGTCAAATGGAGAAAAAAGGGAGCTGCTGGGCACTGGCATCAAATTGACCTTCACGATCGCTATGAGTAGAGCCATGCGACCGCGATGCATAGGAAATCAAAGCAACACAATCGTGAGAATAGAGCCACGCGATCGTGATGCACAGAAACTCAAAGCCACACGATCGCAAGTGTGGAGCCACACAACCGCATGGAAGGGAATCACAGAACCTTGCAATTGCGAAGCTTGTGCATGCGATCGCGATGAAGGCGTCATCAGCTGCAAGACAATTTTGGAAATTCTCACTTTTAGAAACTCCAATTCATATAAAACTCTTCTTAGCCGATTGGGAAGGGATCTTTGGCTATTCTCACAATTTTTGGCAAGCTTGGAGAGCAAGTTCAATAACCTACACCATAAGAGTGAAGATTTGGATGCTTTGTATTGTAAAAATCTTAAATTCCATTCTTCAACTCTTGTTCTTAATTGCTAAGTTGTAGGATTTAATTGTTGAATTGAGATTTGGATTTTGTGTTAGAGATAACACTTATTTGGGTTTTTAATTCTAAATCTTGTGCTTTCTCTTGATTTATCATTTGGGTCTATTCAATCCTCCATGCTTGAATCTATACTTAATGGTTTTAAACATTGTCTTAGCTTACTAAATTGGGTGCTTGCTTGAAAGAGGAGTTCCTTAATTCGGGATGGTTCTTTAGTGGGGATTTGGGGTTTTCACTCTAGATCAAAGCTAGAGATAGTTTGATTGCCGGAAACTCCCATCTAAGAGTTGGGGCTAGAAATAGCCCAATTTACCCAAGTTGATTTGGTCGGTTTATTGCTTACTCGTGGTGGTTTGAGAGAACATGCGAGATATATGCTCGATTGGTCGAAAGACGGTCGGGCATCCTTCTAACCAAGACTACCTAAGTGTTAAATCGGGTGTAAGTCTTGTGAATTGAATTTCCATTCCCAATTCTCCCTCATTGTCCTTGCTTGTTCAAAGCAAGGAAAGCCATTGGTCAATCTATCTTTTATTTGATTTCCTTTATCTTTTGTTTTAGTTCGTAAACCCCCCTTATAGATATCTTTTCCCTTTTGTGTGTTCATTGAACTTCAATAAGTTGCTCTTATTCTTTATTAGTTCGATCGCGACTACATTGTTCTCTGTGGGTACGACCCCTACATCCATTGGAAATATAAATGTGTTTTGCTCTGACGATCGCAATCACCTCCATTGGAGAGTGTATTTGAGCGTTATCAGGTACCAACCTAGAAAACCAACCCAAGGATGCTAACTAATGCAGTTATAGCCTATATACGCTCTGGCTAGGTAGGGAAAACCATAATCTACCTATCGTCCGACGACTAGCTGCGGGAATGACGTTGTCCAAGATCGAACTTCTTCAAGAAGCTCTAATTCTTGAAAACACTATCAACACAATAATCTACGAATCAAAATAAAGCTAATAATACACATAATGCTAGAAACATAACCGAGTCGAAATCTAGGTCACAAGCGGGTCTGTGGGCCCCGCAACCCAAAGTCAGAAATGAAAAATACTACGGTATTCTCCACATTCCTAGGAGAACATGCTCAAAATTTGAGCGGGAACAGATCATAATAAGGGCTAAAAACAGCCCCAAGAATCAAGAAACTAAAGATGGAATGCAAGGAAGAAAATCAAAAAGTAACGAGAAACTTACCCGATTTAGAAGCCAACAATCGATCAAGATTCAACAAATATTAACCCCCAAGCTACTGGGAATGATCAAGGTGAGTTATGGAGGTTTTCGGCACATCATCCAACGAGAATTCAAAATTTAAAGAGAGAATTTACCGGTTTTAGGAGTCCACAAACGAGCAACGATCAACAACATGAAAGCTTCCACGCTATAGGAAATGTTCAAGGGTGAGAATGACGGCTTTGGAGCTATGTTATTGGAGGAAAATGACTTTGGGAATTTTAGAAATGACGGAGAAAGTGAAGGCTGGCCAGCACTTAAGCTACCACGCCTAGGCGCAGGAGCATTAAGGCAGCGCAGGAGCGCTGGTGCGCTGGTGCCATGGTGCCCAAGCAGCAGCAGGTGTGCTGGTGCATGGCACCTAGGGAGCCGCAGGTGCGATGGTGCCACGGCACCCAGGCAGCCACATGTGCGCCCCAACAGCAACCAGAAGCATGCTGCAGCCAATCTTTGGCAATTTTCACACGATTTATCCTCGAGAATGCATATGGGGTCCCGCAAACACAAACGAGTTGAGCTATTCAACTATAAAAATGTCATTCAGGATGTAACGAAATCGACAAAAATTCCATCGAAGGTCGATTTAATAAAAAGTGGGCCCCGTGCCCAAAATCAACCTTTAGGCCAACTCTTCCAAAACGGAACCTAAGGGCCGAAACCAATTCCGGAAGTCTTAAAATCAAAACCAATGATCCCTCTAGCCTAAACTCGATATTCGGGAGCTAGGAGCGCTAATAGAATTTCTATCCGAGGCCGTCTTCTCCAAATGTTGACCAAAGTCAGCCAAACAAGCCTAACTGACCTGAAAACACAGAACGAGAGAGAATTCCAAGCTGAAAAGCTCCCGGATCCCGACCAAAGGTCTGACTAGGCCAAAGTCCACGCTCCGGAGCTAACGGAACTGTCGGAATTTGATTTCGAGCATGATTACCAAGAATGTTGACCGAAGTCAACAATTTCCTAAGTTAAGGTTCTAAAATAAGAAAATGGCCATAAAGATCACACAGATGGCCCAGGCACCGAAATACCGGTCCCAGCAAGCCATAAATGACTTGGGGATGCTACAGGCAAGCTCTAACAGTACAAAGAAGGCGAAAATGCATAAATGACCGGAAGGGTCATTACATCATCCACTACTAAAAAGGACTTTCTTTCTCAAAAGTCAAGAAAGAGGAAACAACAGAGACTCAAGAACTACGAATACAAAACCGCACTACTCTCTCAAAAACCCGGGTAGCCTCCTTAACCGGACGGCACCCAACAGAACGAAACCAAAGAAAAGCAACCAAGCCTTAACTTCACTCTAGCCAAGCTAGATTCAAACCTTTAACCCTAAAAATCCAAAGATCTACCAACCAAATTGAACCTCAAAAATCTCAAACGGAAAGTACCAACACAACACCGAAACTAGAGAACCAAGGCGATCAACACACAGAAATCGAATCCTTAACACCACAACCAAGACGACCAAGAAAGTCACCAACCAAAACTCTAATTCATGAACCCGTTAATCCGGAAAACCCTTTATTCTGACCTAAATCCTTTTGCACCATAGTTATAAAGCTTTATATAAGTCAAACACTCGAGCCACCCTCGAAACACCAACTAACCCACTAAAGATCCATAGTTCCCGCTCTTACACAACCTCAAACGGAGTCACCTTTATACTCAAACCCTATCTAAGCCACGCAATACTGTACTAGTCCTTGACATCCAATATACCAATGCGAAGCACATCTTTGGAAACTGTAGTAATCTGCCCCGATTGACCCTCAACCAATGGACAAAAACCTTCACTAAGACCAACCTCGTTACTTGAACCCATCTGAATCAACCATTGGAGCCCAACTGAAACTTGTACATTAGGGTTAGGAAAAATATCCAAGAAGACCCAGTGCCAATGGAGAATCTCCCAACTGTCGAACAAAACCAACCTCGCTGAACCACACCAAGTCTTAATCGGTTGGAAGTGAATGAACTAGGGCAACCTGCCTAAGAAGACCTAAGCAAAAACCAAAACCAAAACCCTGCAAGGAGTGTGGTAAGCCTACCACTAAGTCTGTAGCTAACAACTATGCTCCAAGCTCTAGAAGTACTGCTACTGCCCCAATTATTCAAACACCATTTGGATTTTAAGAATACTTTACTAGCCCCCACTCAGAAAGAAGTCCACCACGCCGCGAATATCATATCAAACACCCTTTAGGCAAAGGAAAAGATATCTTAGGCTCAAGGTCGCCATCTAGCTATTGAAATTTTTCATAAACCTTCAACTCACCCCCTTTGGCTCAAAACCATTCGGTTTACTGTACCCCTACAGAAACTACAACCTCCAAAAGCATTCAATGCACCATAACTCATGGCCCACACTGGCGGAGTCTAATCAATGTTGTAGTCCCACACAAAACACAACCCTTGAAGAATCAACTAATCAATATTTCAAACTCTCAAAACACCAAAGGCGACATCAATCTTAAAGTACCATTAGAATCCAAAATAGTCCCACTAGTCTCAACCCATACAACCTGATCACATATAGCATACACCCGCTGATCCTCAAACTAATGCCGCTGTATCTATCCAACCAAGGTAATATGGACCTTGCACTGATAAGAACACCATTGGGATCTGGCAAGTCCAGCCTAATCAAATGGTTAGCCAAGGACGGGATGTCCAAGGCCAATGACCACTCTGAAACTGAGATGGAAAAGCTAAGTTGTCCATAATCACTGCTTTCTGGTCCAAAGATATTGCAACCCAAGAGAACCTTTCACAAATTATCCGACTCAACCTGCTAGCCCACGATTCTTAAATCCAACTCCAATTGCCAATCAATGCCTCTGTTGAACCCATGAGTAGAACCATATACTGTCGATAAACACTTAGGAATCAGAGCCTCTGAAGATGCAAGTTTCCCAATCCGTAGATGCTACTAAAACTTGGGTCCCCCTAAGAATATAACCAGGAAACCACAGTCAATGCAACAAACTCCCAAATGTAGTACTGGAAATGGCCACTACCTCGAACTCTTATTAGAGGAAAATCTGACCTCAAACCTACCAAAGGAAATGCCACCACAATCTTTATTTGGTCGATACAAGTCACCCACACACAAGACAAAGCAAGCCCTCAGTCGTCACTGATGTGCCGCCATTCTACGGCACATTTGACGCCTCTAAACTAAGAACAATCGTAAGTTTTCAAGCAACCATCGTTGTTTTTGATGTTTTATGTTATGTTTTCAGGAAAGAGAGACAAACATATAAATGAAAGGAAATATGAGCAAAACGACGTTCTGGATAAGAGTGACGGCCAGTCACCAAAGTGACGGTCCGTCAGCCTGGCCGTCAACTTGAGGCAGCACCACTGCCTAGTGGTGACGGCCACCGTGACAGTCCGTCAAGCTGGTGATGGTCCATCATCCCAAACCGTCAAGTTGAGGCAGTACGCGACGCGAATTCTGAACATTTTTGGGTTTACTTCCTGGACTCCTATAAATACCCTATGTTAGGTTTATTTTATTTATTCATTACCAACTCATTACCAATTCATTACCAATACATTACCCAATAGTTTTAGGAGAGTTTTGAGCGAGAATTTGAGAGAAAAACACTACACAATCACGTTTTTCTTCTTGATCATCTTGTTCTTGATTGTTCTTGGGATCTTGGTTTTCTTGTTCTTGGATAATTGAAGCTTGTTTTCATTATATTGTAAGAAGCTCTTTTCTCTTTATTATGAATATGAATTTCTTTTCTTTCCATCGAAGCATGATTAACTAACTTCCCACAACTAGGGTTGTGGGAGCCATGGCTAAAGTAGCGATATAGATTCCGGGTAGCGTCGGGTTCAATATTTATGATTGTCACGTTGTTAATCATTCATTCTTCATGTTTTCTAGTGGTTGCAAACATTAGAACATGCCTAGGTTTAATTTGCTTGAGTAAAGAAATTAAAACCGGGAAATTTGGTTAATAACGAGGATTCGAGACTACCAACTCTCGTCTTATGATTAATGCTGTAACTAGATTAATCTACTTGATGTTTAGGATTGAAATATAAAAGCTCACCTTTTCAAGTTCGAGAGAATTGAAAGGGAAATTCGTCTATTTGGTTGAGAAACATTTAGACGATACCATGAATTCAATCACATCGTGACATGCATATAGAAAGAACCCGGTTAAGCCTTGAGTCGAAATTGTTACGACGCCATGGTGAACACTTCCCTAGTTCCCTCTCATATTGATTAAAACTCGTACATTATTAGTTGCTTTGTTCAAATATTGATTTCACAAACCCCCCTATTTACCGGAAATTATTGACCACTAGTCAAATAAATCACTATCGATTTAATTTGCACCTTATTCCCTGTGGGATCGACCCCAACCTTAGTTGGGTTCTATATTTGACAGCGACCGCTTACGCTTCGTAATTGGAGTTGTAATTTGGGCGTATCAAATTTTGGCGCCGTTGCCGGGGAATACGGTTGTTTATTAAGTTTGGTGTGTTTATTTGACTCTTAGTCATATTTCCTGCTTTTATTTTTATTTGTTGTTTTTGTTTTTACAGGGTACATAGTTGTGCATGCCAAGTACCCGAGGCTCGGGTGAACCAATATTACCCTACGACTTCGAGCTTGCAAGAACGATAAGGCGAAACATGAATGAGCAACAACAAGAGGCAGCAAGACTCGCTGCAGCTCAGCTAGCCCAACAACGTTTGAATGCTGGTGGTCTTGAGGTCGACATTGAGTTGAATGATGAGGAGGTCGACTTAGATGGAGTTGGTGCCACGGGCGCTATTGCGTTTCCTCTGCTAGCACCCGGGGCCAAGTTCAACATCACTAGCACAATGATTCAGCTGTTGAATTTGAGAGGAGTGTTCCGTGGTGTTGCTGCTGACGATCCAAACTGGCACCTGATGAATTTTGTGGGAATCTGCAAGTCGTTCGAATTGCCTGGAGTAAGTCAGACAGCGATCAGGCTCAGGTTGTTTCCGTTGTCTCTGTCTGATGAGGCAGCGTTATGGTTGACAGAGCTAACCCCCGACTCTATCACAACCTGGGGAGAGTTGAAAGGAGCTTTCTTAGAAAGGTTCTTTCCTCCCTTTAGGATGATACAGTTGAGGGATGAAATTAGCAATTTCAGACAACAACCTCATGAGGCGTTACATGAGACGTGGTTACGGTTCAAGCAGAAACTGACACAATGCCCTAACCATCAGTTGACCGACAATTTCCTGATGCAGACGTTTTATAGGGCGCTAAATTTGGCTACCAAGCCGACACTGGATAATGCAACAGGTGGAGAGTTTATGGGTCTCACTTTTGCCGATGCCACAACTATTTTGGACAGGCTCACCAAAACCAACAGGGCTGGCATACACGTGATACAGAGGTAGAAGCTAGCACTTATGCAGTTGGTATGTCAGGAGAGCAGCGCAGGAAGGAGGAAGAGCGGGACCAAGATATGGCCCATCTGAAGACGCAAATGGACCTACTGACAAAGCATTTGATGTCAGGAGGTATTGAAAAAGTGAAAGCTGTGGGTTCCCAAGGTAGAGCAGAAAAGTTTGAATCTGATGAGGAGGCGAATTTTTTGGGTGGTTTCCAGGCCAACGGCCAAGGAAACCAAGGTCGGAATTATCAGAAGGACAACTACTATGAAAAAGCTGGCTACAGAGATCGCGATCAGGGGAACTGGAAGAATAACACTGATAGAGGTGGGTTGTATGTACCACCTGGAAATTGGGATAGAGCTAGCACCGAGACAGGGACGTCTAAATTGGAGAACATGATGGCGAAGATGCTGCTAAAGGTGGAATCTACTGACTCCGCGGTAAAGGAGATGAGGACCGAACTATCAACAATGAGTCAGGTAGTGGATTCACACTCCACCTCGATCAAGCAATTAGAGCAACAAGTGGGTCAGATCTCGGCGGCTCTAAATCAAAGGAGGACAGGTACCCTGCCGAGTAACACTATTCAAAACCCGAGGATTGACGCGAGCTCTATGGCGATCACTACAAGAAGCGGTAAAATATTACCGGAATCACATTCGGTAATTCAGACTCAGGATGGTAATATCGTGGATGACAAGGCGGTAGAGGAGGCTACTCAAAGACCCGTGGATAAAAGCAAGGAAGCTGAAAAACTTCCAACTATGATGCCTCAGCCACCGCCTCCGTTTCTGCAATGTTTGAAGAAGAAAGTGGAAGATGGAAAGTTCCTGAATTTCATGACCATGCTCAAGCAGATATCAATAAACATCCCACTGGTGGAAGCTCTTGAACAAATGCCCGGATATGCCAAGTTCATGAAGGACTTGATTACCAAGAAAAGGTCAGTAAGCTTTGAACCAGAAGATAACCTCCACCACTGCAGTGCTATCTCTTCAAGGTCATTAGTGGAAAAGAAGGAAGATCCAGGTGCTTTCACTGTTCCCTGTACTATTGGGAAAATCAACTTTGAAAAAGCCTTATGTGATCTTGGTGCTAGCATCAACTTGATGCCGCTAGCAGTATACAAACAATTGGGTTTGGGAGCGCCCAAACCAACTACCATGAGGGTGCTAATGGCTGACCGTTCAGTAAAGCGACCAGTAGGAATACTGTCTGATGTGCTGGTCAAGGTTGGTAAGTTCATATTCCCAGCCAACTTTGTGATATTAGACTGCGAAGTGGACTTTGAAGTCCCCATAATCTTAGGACGACCATTGTTAGCTACTGCAAGAGTGTTGGTCGACATGGAAAGAAATGAACTGACGTTCAGATTAAACAATGAATTGGTCAAGTTTGATGCGTGTAAGTTGATGAAGCAACCAAGAGACATGAGAGTGGTCGCGGTTATAGAGGTAGTTGATGAAGTCCCTGCGGAGTTGCATCTTGAGGAGAAGGGTCCTGTCGAGACCCTAGCTGTTACAAGAATGAGGTGGCAATCGCAAGAAGGGAAACATGTCGAGGAAGGCGGTAAAAACAAATCAAGAAAGAGAAAACACCACAAGAAAACCAGCAAAGAAAGAGTAAAGAAGCTGCCGCGACTAGCTGCAGAACCGATAAAAGAGGAAGTTGGAGCTCAACGAGATGGGGTAGCTGGCACCTATTCCATCAATTTCGCCTGCTTTAGAGACCCTGGCGGTCTCCAACATCATGCCAGACTCTGAGCCCCATGGACTTCATAGGTATTCCTTTCTCTCACAGCTTTAGTTTTCACATGTATGTATTGGGGACAATGCATGAGTCTAAGTTGAGGGTGTTGGGTTACCTATGAGTCTTTCACCACCGAGGGTTTTTGTTGCCGAGTTTCTTTTCCCTCCGGTGTGCTATCTAGTAAAACCGGCATGTTTAGGTTGTCGTTTAAATTTTAGTTGTTTTCTAGTGTCTATAGCAAGCATGGCGTTTTTTTTAAAAAAGGAACTAAAAGGAGCCCCCTCTGAAAAAGTTGATTTTGTACTTATGTTTGAAACGATTGACTGTCTGGATCCTTGGATGTCATTGTGTGGTTATGATTGGAATAAGTATGTTTAAGCCGAGCTGTTGTTTTGATAGTTGGTAGTGGTATGGCTTCTTGGTGCCAAGTGTGTGTGAGCGTATTGTTATAAATTCTTACTCTGTGCATGCATCTAGAACTTGCCCGGTCTATTTTGTTAAGTTTGAAGTTGGTTGCTTAGGAAAGGATCACAGGCCCTTTTTGTGTGCAGTCAACTTAGCCTATAAGACCGTCCAAATGTAAATAATCCCTTTGATCCCTGTTTGAGCCATAATTGACCCTGTTCGTTCAATAACCTGTCACCGTTCCTGTTTAACTTTGAATCCCTGTTTTGGCCCTGGTTCTTCCTTGGACATCGTGCACCTCAACTCAGGCAATCAGCCTAAGTTGAGGGTGGCTACTATAGAGGTAAATGATAAGAAAAATAGGATGGATAAGATTGGTTGTGGATAGAATGAAAATTCCGGGGGTGTGTCTAATAAAAGAAAGATAAAGAAACGAAAAAAAAAAGATGAAAAAAACGAAAAAGAAATAAAAAGAAGTGTCAAAATAAAGAGGACGCACCTGTAGCTAGAAAGAAGGGAATAAAGAGGTGAATAAGGATGGACAAAGTGAAGTTATGTGGAAATAGTAGGTTGGTGATTCCAAGGAGGGTTTAGTTACTATTCCCCAAACGTATCCTACCTGCACCCGAAGCCTCATTACAAGCCTGTACAAGTCCTGTAGTGATCCTGAGCGGCTTTCTGAAAAACTGAAATAGAATAGTAAGGGCAAGCCTATGGCATCGCATGTGCATTGTTTGAAATCGTTTGTGAGTGTGAGCGCCTTACCTAGTCCCGAATCTTGTGTGTGGGACTTCTTGTGGTGAGGGCACCAAGATTTCTGTATTGTCTATTGACTGTTAGGATAGCTGTGCGTGTGTATGCATAATATTCTATCATATCGGAATGACATGTTTGGATCCTTGCAAGTTAACGTTTCATACATTTATGTGCTACTAGGGAGCTTGATTTAAAATTGAATGACCATGAGTTGCTAGAGACACAAGTTTGTTTTCTTAGTTGAGTCGTCTTATTGTTTTCTTTTATGTCATGTTACTTGAGGACAAGCGAACGTTTAAGTTGGGGGTGTTGATGTGCCACCATTCTACGGCACATTTGACGCCTCTAAACTAAGAACAATCGTAAGTTTTCAAGCAACCGTCGTCGTTTTTCATGTTTTATGTTATTTCAGGAAAGAGAGACAAACATAGAAACGGAAGGAAATACGAGCAAAACGACGTTCTGGATAAGAGTGACGGCCTGAGTGACGGCCAGTCACCAAGGTGACGGTCCGTCAGCCTGGCTGTCAACTTGAGGCAGCACCACTGCCTAGTGGTGACGGCCACCGTGACGGTCCGTCAAGCTGGTGACGGTCCGTCAGCCCAAACCGTCAAGTTGAGGCAGTACGCGACGCGGATTCCGAACGTTTTTGGGTTTACTTCCTGGACTCCTATAAATACCCTATGTTAGGTTTATTTTATTTATTCATTACCAACTCATTACCAATTCATTACCAATACATTACCCAATAGTTTTAGGAGAGTTTTGAGCGAGAATTTAAGAGAAAAACACTACACAATCACGTTTTTCTTCTTGATCATCTTGTTCTTGATTGTTCTTGGGATCTTGGTTTTCTTGTTTTTGGATAATTGAAGATTGTTTTCATTATATTGTAAGAAGCTCTTTTCTCTTTATTATGAATATGAATTTCTTTTCTTTCCATCGAAGCATGATTAACTAACTTCCCACAACTAGGGTTGTGGGAGCCATGGCTAAAGTAGCGATATAGATTTTGGGTAGCGTCGGGTTCAATATTTATGATTGTCACGTTGTTAATCATTCATTCTTCACGTTTTCTAGTGGTTGCAAACATTAGAACATGCCTAGGTTTAATTTGCTTGAGTAAAGAAATTAAAACCGGAAAATTTGGTTAATAACGAGGATTCGAGACTACCAACTCTCGTCTTATGATTAATGCTGTAACTAGATTAATCTACTTGATGTTTAGGATTGAAATATAAAAGCTCACCTTTTCAAGTTCGAGAGAATTGAAAGGGAAATTCGTCTATTTGGTTGAGAAATGTTTAGACGATACCATGAATTCAATCACATCGTGACATGCATATAGAAAGAACCCGGTTAAGCCTTGAGTCGAAATTGTTACGATGCCATGGTGAACACTTCCCTAGTTCCCTCTCATATTGATTAAAACTCGTACGTTATTAGTTGCTTTGTTCAAATATTGATTTCACAAACCCCCTATTTACCGGAAATTATTGACCACTAGTCAAATAAATCACTATCGATTTAATTTGCACCTTATTCCCTGTGGGATCGACCCCAACCTTAGTTGGGTTCTATATTTGACAGCGAACGCTTATGCTTCGTAATAGGAGTCGTAATTTGGGTGTATTAGTCACCTCATTCATCTACTAGAATAGATATACGAACAAGGAGTCATGTCCCTCCTTTTTCCACTAAACAGAACCCTTACTTAGCATACACTTAAACTTACAATCTCTTCCAAAGATACAACCAACCTGACAGACTTCTTTTCAGAAGATTTTGGAGCTATTTTTTTAGCTCCCATATCCTTTACAAGTGGCACTCGATAAGGCAGGAAAGAATAGGCCGAATGCCCAACTCACACAAAATACTACGAACACAACTCAACCATGATGCTGCAGTCAATAGTTAGCAAAAATGCAATAGCCAAAACTCGACCACAATGAATCAAAAACTCAACCAGAGTACCACGATCAAAACTCATCCTAACTGGAACTGGGGAAAACAAGAAGACAACCCAACCAGACAAGAACTGAAGAAAACCATGGGAATAACTCACATACCTGCCAATCCCCTAAACTGAACAATTAGGGAAGGTCGATTCTAATTTCCTGAGAAAAGCAAAACCATCCTATGCCTACTTGCATAACCAACACCATTCTCTTTAAGACAAAACCTCAATCTCTAGTGCATAATCACCGGCATCACACCAAACCAACAGAAGGACTTCTAGAAAAGGCTAGAAAACGACCTAGGCTACAACCACCCAAGACCGCTAGTTATCGAATAACTTAAAAACCAACTCTACAGCTATGGGGAAGAACCAGTGATGAGGCTAACACGACCTACCCACTAGTCACAACTCTAGGTAGCCACCTCTCAAGAACAACTCACCCCATCCACTACTAAAAAGAATCAATCTACCAGAAAAACATACGGATAGTACTACAAACTCAAATAGTCAAACAACTAAACAAGGAAAAAAGAAAGGCATATAAGCAAAAACATGAAAAGGGGAGAATCACAATGCAAACATTACCAGCACTAGTCAAAAGTAACAAAAAACATATCTGGAGCAATGGTATCAGGAACCTCTACCTCTAACCTACCAAGAGGGGAATCGGACTAACAATGTCTATCTCTGGACTGAGTAGTCAAAGTTGAAGGCTCAATCATCCCTTACTGGGGAAAATCTCTAGAAAAGTGACCAACCATTACACAATCATAACAACCAAGTCAACTGGGATACGTGATCGTGGGGCAATCCCTAACACAGTACCCATGCTTACCGCATTGAAATTTTTTTCCACTGAATGAAGTCAGTCGGGAAGCCCTCCCTGATCCTGACCGGACACCATAGCCTACATGCCCTGGGTTACTCCTATTCTATTTGTTAAAAAGAAGGATGGATCGATGCGGATGTTCATTGATTATTGGCAGTTGAATAAGGTGACAGTGAATAATAGGTATCCAATGCTGAGGATTGATAACTTATTTAATCTGCTTCAGGTTTCAGCCATGTTTTCAAAGATTGATTTGAGGTCCGACTACCATCAGTTGATGATTAGGGCAGAGGACATCCCTAAGACAACATTCAGGATAAGTTATGGCCATTATGAGTTCCTGGTAATATCTTTTGGGTTGACTAATACCCCCGCAGCATTCATGGACTAGATGCACCGAGTACTTAGCCCGTATTTGGATATGTTTGTGATAGTCTTCATTGATGGCATTCTGATATACTCGAGGAGCAGAGACGAGCATGAGCAGCACTTGAGGATTGTACTTCAGACTTTGAGAGATCATCGACTTTATGCCATGTTCTCAAAGTGTATTTAGATTGTAAATTAACTCTTTCTAGTATGAAATTATGGTTTAAAAGCATGAACTTTGATAGTTGGGGATCATAAGTTCAATAAAGGTGGGACCTTTAGCTTCAAAACTCCATTAATGGAGTTGGATTGAGTTTGATAGAACTAATTTGATGATTAATTGACCTTTGGGTAATTTTGTAGATTGTAAATAAGGGTAGCACTAGTGAGTTTAAATTTTCAAAGTAATTGTTTGAAGAGTAGTTTATTAATTACTCTCATAATTATTGTTATTAGATAATTTAGCTTTCGAAAACGTGAAGAAGAAAGAACATCATCAGTGGCATAGCTTACTGTTGCAGCAGTTTGGTGCCTAGGTAGGTTATGTTTTATGAGTAGTAGACTGTGGTTAGAAATTGTACTTATAGTGTAGATTTGATGGGAGAAATCATGCATTAGGCCTGCCGACACAGAGTGCGGATGGACAAAATATGTGATTAATATAATAAGGACCTAATTATGTATTGATATGTTAATATATGAATCCTTGATGGGTATTTTGTGTTTGTATGACTATGTGGTGCAATGTAATGTGAATTATGTGATTATAGATGATAAGGAGATTGTGTGAGATTATAATCTAGTGATTCAACTTAATTACCATAAAAAGGTTAAACTTGGTATTATGTGTATTTAGAATACGAGATTATCTTGCTTAAGGTTAGTGATGAGAATTGATTATGGTATAAGGAGGTGGTCACATAATTTAAGAGCCTAAGGTCAAGTTAGGCTGAGGGTTAGAAAGTAAAAGGTATAAAGGTGTATGACTTCAACTAGAGTTTAGACTCCATTGGACTGAATGTGCATTCCTAAAATGAGTACTTACATTAAATGAATATAGCTTGATAACTATTACTTGAATAAGCCGGGGATTGGTCTTCGGACATGTTGTAATTGATGAAACTAATGAATTATATTCACTTGTGATTTAAGAATGATTATTGTTTACATGAAATGAGCAACTTGAGTTGACCAAGTGTTTGGGTGGTTATTTATTATTGCAATGCATGCTTATGGAAGGTAATTGTTAAATGATATCCTAAGTATTAATCATATATAATGAAGTTATATTAAAGGCTTGTTGACTGTACAAGTATGACTGTTTATTTTTATTGTGGTTGTGATTGTTGTGATATCTGTTGTTATTGTGAAATGTACCGGTACTTGAACATATTCACAGGATTGGTTGAGTTATTCATTGGTTGGCTCGGGTACCACGCCTGGTACAGTTTCTATTATTAATTGGTTGGCTTGAGTACCATGCCTAATACAGTTTCTATTATTCATTGGTTAGCTCGGGTACTACGCCTGGTATAATTTCTATTATTCATTGATTGACTCGAGTACCACACCTGGTACAGTTTTTATTATTCATTGGTTGGCTTGGGTACCACACCTAGTATAATTTCTATGATTTATTAATTGGCTCGGGTACCACGCTTGGTACAGTATTTATGATAACAATTATGGTTGTTGTTTATATTGGTTTTATGAGTAGACGGGGTTATATTATGGCTGTTGTTTTAGGATCCTTGTGTGGTCTGGTTACTTGGCATATATTTGGGATCTTGGTGTGGTCTGGTTACTTGACATATATTTGGGATCCTTGTGTGGTCTAATTACTTGGCATATATTTGGGATTATTATATGGTCCGGTTAATTGACATATATTTGGAATCCTTGTGTGGTCTTGTTACTCGACTT
Source organism: Jaltomata sinuosa (assembly GCA_003996215.1). NCBI lineage: Eukaryota > Viridiplantae > Streptophyta > Magnoliopsida > Solanales > Solanaceae > Jaltomata > Jaltomata sinuosa. The sequence goes on from QJPP01003051.1 coordinate 177,099, forward strand.
ATATTAGGGATCCTTGAGTAATCTGGGCTAGGTATGTAGAAGAATGCATATATATTCTATTATTGTCTACTTACTCGTGGATTTGATATAAGGTGTAAGTTATTATTGTGGAGTCATGGTTGTTGACCTAGTTAATGATTGGTAGTCAGGGTCTTGACTTGGGTTATTGTCATATTGACTACATGTAATGAATTGGATAGAACTAAGTCAGCGAGGATAAGGATGAAAATACTCATATGTAGTATGAGGGATAAAAATAACATAAGTGGATGTAGGTGATGTGGACTAAATTGTTATACACGTTGTGATGCTTTCTTTTTTTGATTTCTATATTGTGTTTACGTGGTCTAACCTTGGTCGGCCGATGATACCTACTAATATATGTTGTTTGTACTAATACTATTCTTGCTATACTCTTTTTGGGGTATAGTCTGGTTGCAGGATCAGTGGATGTTTCTCAGGTGATGTGAATAGTGATCTCCAACAACTTCTACTCATCTCTTTCCTATGGTGGGAGCTGTGTTGTTTTGTTTTTGTACTTCTCTTAGAATCACTTGTACATGTTTAGACTAGTTTCTTGGTAAGGATTTTCCATTGTATTTTTAAAGGTTTCACTGTATTCGGAGGTTTTGAAATTGGTTGTAATTTTTAAAAGCATTTATGGTTTCTTATTGATTTTCTGCATACCTGTTTTAAATGGGTGGTAAGAGTTCTCCTATCTAGGTGGCTTAGAGTAGGTGCCCGCATGATCTGAGTAGTTGGGTCATGTAAAATGCATAGCATGTCATGTCATCATAACCATGCTGCCAATCTTGGTCCGTTGGTACTCTTTATTCTCATAATCTCGTAATCACTTTCGTAACATATAAATGCCTCATAGAACCTCATATGCTTTTAGAATAAATTTGAACACTTAACTCGACTTTAGAAAGGTAACTTAAACCTGTGGATGTTCATAAAGAGCTTAAGGTGCTTCACTTAGTTTCTATATATGTTCCCTTCATAGTTTGTAAAAGAAAGTATTTCAAAAACCATGTCCTGTAGTAGTTTAAACATATAAGTTACATTTGAGAGTTTTGAAAATCGACGTATTATTTTAAAGTTTTTCAAAAATTACTTTAGCGAGGAAGGAGGACTGGTTACAAATTCTTAGTGTTCTTTCATAATCTTTTTAAGTCACAACATCCAAAGAAAAATAAGAATTCATACATATGGACATAAAGTCAAAAAAGTCAATAAAATCGCATATAGATGTCGAATACCCTATATAATCGAATGAGTGGAATATCCACATAATAAAATCACGAATATACTTCAGTTGCGATCCCAATGCCTTTCACAGAAGGTCTTTCTAGCAATAAAATAGTAAAATATCGCATTTGATGATGTAGGAATTTTCTAAAATTCGTGTTCAAAGGAAGGACGAAGCTTAGTCTTAACATACCTTTCTAACAAACGTCCGAACGCCCATAGTTCCTTCACAAAAGTTGTTCCTTACGTCCTAAGCTTCACAAACACTAGATATACGCAACTTATACACATCTATAAGTAATTTATAATTAAGCTTAAATTAACAGATTTGCCATAGGATCATAACTTGATGAAACGTCCGTAGAACTTCGTAAAAACAATCATAAAAGAGCCTCGAGATGGTTACCTTAGCAAACCAAGTGTAAAGATTTAAGAACCACCAAGAACTACCAAGTTCTATCTTCCAAAACTAGCTCCAAACGTGGTCAATCAAAGGGAAAAATGATTGTCACACGTAAAGATCGCGTTTCTAGGTACGTGGGCAAACTTTAGCGATAGGAGTCACTAAAAGCGCATCATGATCAGTCAAGAACCCTCTCTTATGTTTTTACTCTATTTTAGAACTGCTTGAAATGTTTTTAATGACTTAAAACATCAATATGCAGCTTTGTACTAATATTGATCCGACCCCATTCGCGACTCAGTTTCAGCTCAAATAGTCTGAGATAAAACAGTCATAACTCTTTACTCTGATGTAAGTTTGATGTGAGGTTTTGTATGTTAGAAACTAGACTCATAGACCTTTGATTCGATAGTCGTGGTACTTCTAACTCCTTATATATTAGGAGAAAAGCTCTGAGACAATTGACCCAAATTTCAGAAATTTGTTAAAGAAACTTATGATAACTTTTGCCGACTTTTATTTCGCAACTTGCTTGACTTCAAAACTTAACATACAAACATTTCACAATTATAATACCTCATAACACATCTTTCTTATCATATTAGACACTCTTAGTCTTATCCTGAAGGTAGTAGTTAATTTAAATCTTCCGAATGAGTGGGGTGTTACACGAGGCATTTCTTTAACTCGAATTTTTGTTTAAGGGATTTCTTTGACCTAAAACTTTAGCTTAATTCTATGATATTACCATAAATTTGTAACCTTATTCCCTCAACTTGATATAACAATTTATATACACCTCATACACTCATGTCACGCCACATATTTTATGCAGAATAAAACACGGGGTCTCACACTCTCCCCCCTTAAGAAAATTCATCCGCAAATGGATCAAAGAAATTCCTTGGTTGCATTTCTTTACCACTAAAATATTATTTGGGTGGTTATATTTGATACATTCGCAAATACTCAATCCAATTTTGAAATTTTAATTACAAGACTTCATATAGCTACCCGCAACAAGACATATAAATTGCACTTTCAGGTTATTTTAAATCTAATTAAGTTACTGTAAAGGAATAATTGTGAATTATTAAAATGTGACTCACCATAACTCGTAAATAGTTAGGGATACTTCTTCCTTATTTCCTCCTCGGTTTCCCAAGTCATTTTCTCGTCGTTGTTATTCTGCCATAACACTTTCACGAAAGCCACTTCTTTAGTCCGAACCTTTTTTACTAGTCGATCTAAAATAGCCACTAGTACCTCAGCATAAGACAAGTCTTTAGCGATGTGAATATTCTTAAGGGGCATAATACTCAAAGTAGGGATGTACATGGATCAGGTTGATTTGGTTAAATACCAAACCGAACCATTAGTGTCAGATTTTTAAATTTATAAACCAAATTAAACCAATAAAAGTCGGATTTTCCTACCTCAGTCTTTTTTGGGTTCCTCGGGTATTTTGAGTTTTTTCAGGTTTTTCCCGGTAAAGTCTTTATACAAACATATAACTAACTTGTGATTCAAATATTTCTTTAGTCATAGAAAATTACAACTATTTAAGGTATTTCTTAAAAAAATAACACAAAAGAATGAGTGATGACAATAAAATATTCAACCAAAAAAATAATAAAATCACATAGAATAAATATTACATATTAATAAGTCATAATAAAAATAATCATAATTTAAAAGTAATAAATCATACTAAAATAAGCCTAATAAGTATAAACTACATGACTAATATTAACAAAAAAATGAAATTAGTCTATGTATTTATGTAAAATTAAATAATATATATGTAACGTGATTGTCAATCATAGTGTTGAATTGAATAATTTTTTATGAGCAGTAGTATTGATTTGTCTGAGTTACTAATATCTATGGCCTATGGGCTATAAAACTTATTGGACCATTTAAAATTCTAAGTTTAAACTTGAAATAATATGTTGAAAGATAAAAACTATGAAAAAGTTTAAGAAATATTTATAAATTGCATCACAGTAAATATTTTTATAAATAAAATATTTTAAAAAATAGTATACATGTAATATTAGGTTGGTTTGGTTCGATTTGACTTGTTGTAGTTGAAATCAAACCAAATCAATTATAGTCATTTTTTTTCCCAATACCAAACCAAGTCAAACCAGACCACTAGTCAGGTTTTTTTTTTCTGTTTGATTCGGTTTGTAGTTTGGTTTGGTTTGGTTTTTGGTTCGATTTTGTACACCCCTAACGCAAAGAATCTCCAATGCACTTCAGCAACATAGATATATGAAATATAGGATGGACCGCTTCCAATTTCGATGACAAATCAAAGTTGTACGCCACCCTGCCGATCTTTCAAATAATCTTATACGGCTCGACATACCCAGGACTGAGCTTCCCTTTCTTGCCAAATTGCATGACACCCTTCATAGGAATTACTTTCAGGAAAACCCAATCTTTTACATCAAACTCTAAGTCTCGTCGTTGAACATCTGCATAAGACTTCTGTCGACTTTGTGCTATTTTCAACCGATCTCTAATAAGCTTTACCTTCTTTATCGCTTGCTGGAATAGATTGGGACCTAGCAATATAGTTCTTCGTACCAACCAATATAGTTCTTCGTAAGGAGCCATCTGAATACTAGCTTGGAAGCTGTTATTATAAGCGAACTCAATAAGGGGTGAATGATCATCCCAACTTCCTTTAAAATCTAGCACGCAGGCACGTAGCATTTCCTTGACGGTCTGAATAGTACGCTCAGCCTGTCCGTCAGTCTGTAGATAAAAAACAATGCTAAGATGTCACGACCCAAAACTCACAAGGATTGTGATGGCACCTACTCCAACCCAACCATGGTAGATAAGCCTAACTCAATAAATGCAAGAAACTTAAAGTAAGGTAAATAGAGGAATAACACAATGCATATCCAATAATAACTCAATTCAACAATAATAAAAAAAGAAACCAAACAGTAAGACTCCGAAAAATATCCTAAGACTCAGCTGTCACGAATACAAGAGTGACTTTAAGTACAAAATATCCTAACCAAATACTACAATACTGACTGAGAAGATAAAAAAATTAGAGATAAGTAGTAAAGGAAGTCGAGACAGTCTTCGAACACAGGAGCTCACCAAAACTGCAATAATATCAAAAAAAAAATACAAACTCTAGTTGTGGAGTCTACTTGTACTTAAATCTGCATCAGAATCATGCAGAAAAGTAGTGGTGAGTACGGTCCACTTGTACTCAGTAGGCATCTGTCACGACCCAATTTCTCGGTCATGATGACACCTACAACCCCCGGTAGGTGAACCAATCCCCGTAGCCCAGAACAGTTAGTAATGGGCTACTATCTAGCAGATAAGGGAGCAAGACGAATAAAATAGATAACAGGGATATAAATATATACATATGCGGAAACTAAACCAAACCCCAAGACCTGGTATCATAGTATAGAGGCAAACTACATACATGGAGTGCAAATAAACCAAAACTATATATACAGATGTCTCTGAATGGTAATAGAGTACATGAAGCAAAAGATAAACTAAAGCTAAGCTCCGATCGCCAAGAGCTCACCCTCAGTCTGAAGTAGTCCCCAACAGATCTCCAAGCACGAATCACAGAGATCTAACGGCGATGGCCCACGCTAGGATCTGCACCCAAAGATGCAGGGGGTAGGGGTGAGCACCAAATGCGAAGCATAAGGTACCCAGTAGGTATCATAGGCCGACTGGGCACATATAAGATAAAAGCGTAGTAATAGACAGAAAGAAGCATGCAGTCACAGAAATCAACGAAAGGTACACAGGAACTAGCCCAGAGGGAAATCAACAGAACCACATGTGAGGCTAGTAAACAGAATATACACACCAAAGGCACAGGTGAAAGTAAGAGACAACGCACCTGGGGTCCTTGCAATAACAGTGTATACAAAATAAGTTTACGAAATGGACGGTATACAGGTAACCTCAAGTGTAAGAAGAAGAGAGAAGGAGTAATGATAGACATGCTCAGAGACATGCATCAAACTCAACTACCCATCATACCAACCTCATACTTATCCATAATAGATAACAATTCTGTAAGTAAAAAGCAAAAGTCTACCTACAGTCCCTCGGCCGCCCATACAACCGAGGAACACAAACAAGTGAAAACAAACCCTCCGGCATCCCATACTAACGGAGCGTACAATCAGCAAACAGCAAACAAGGGTGGAGCCTCAAACAATGAATGATATGATGCATGAAGATCTCAAGTGCCATGGTATCTCTGTATGTACCTCCTCCGGCGCCGATCCGGCCCAACAGGTAGGTTCCATGGAAGGACTCTGCCCGTATACCTCTACTCCACCGTATACCCCTCCTTCGGCACACGCAGCCCGTAGCCCCCGGCCCGGATAGCAAGGTCCATGGAGGGCCCAGACCCCATACTAAAACTCAGTATCAGAACATGTTCAAGATAGAGACCCGTCTCGATATACAGATAGAGACCCCAGTCTCGAATATGCATGCCCAGCCCCTGTCCAGGACTAAAAATAGTAGGAAAATATCTCAAAAACCCCTCCAATGGTGCCCGGGCGTAGCCGGGTCTAAACAGTAAAAAATCATCTCAGGTGCTCGGTCCGACCGAGGCTAAAAATCATCTCAAGTAACAAGAAAACTCAACTAGCACCCCGGCCCTGCCGGGTCTAGCGATAATCATAAAACTGATGATTTTAAACATAATTTTACTTTCATGCCCAAAAATCTCCACAAGTGAAATCAACCATTTCCAAATCATTTCCATCAAAAACGGGCCCCCCGGGCTATGCAAGGTTTAGAAAACAGTGCCAGTAGGCCCAAAGCCAAACAGTAAAACATAGACAAAACCTCTTTATATGCATGGAAATGGTATGATCACACACAATAGCTGCCCCGCAGCTCACAATCAACCTATCGACCCTGCACAGGCCCACAGCTACTCAGCAAGCATAACCAGCCTAGAAGGATAATTCTATGCCCGGAACTCGCGGACATTCCCCAAAATCCCACCTTCTATGTTCCAGAGTCAACAAGGTCTCACGGGACCACAAGGGTAAATAAAATATATCGGCAAGTACTACAAGCAAACACGGAGGAATAATATAAATAGGCGGACAATGATAAAAGCGGTCAAGGTCTGTGGTACCAACCTAATAAACCAACCCAAGGATGCCTATTAATACAATTTTATTTTATATATACGGAGTCTAGGGAAAATAAACCGTAACCTACCTGTCGTCCGACGACAAGCTGCTGGAACAACGATGTCCAAGCTCGAACCACTCCGAGAAAACTCCAAAACTAAATCGGAATCGGATTCGGATTTGGGACGGAATAACTTGACGTAAATAATTGACTATCAAATATTGCAATGAAAATCCTTTGTTTCGTTAATGAGAATGTACAGGAACATATCCTGTACAAAATGTTAGTAGGAGAATGAGTAGAAACGTTGATTGCCAATTGATGAGCAAAATGGAAATGAAATGCTAATGAACACTATTAAATATACTAACTGTTGCCTAACTTGCAAATGATGCCACCTTTGGTGATTGCTGGCCACTCCCTCCACCTACACGTGGAGTGGAGGTGGCACTCACAAGGTGCCAAAATAATATTTCTATCCCGTTATTTATATATTCGGGTATTGCGTAAGTTCGTGGTAAAATAAATATAATATTTTAAATATACCATAATTCATAGAAAATCATTTCCAATAAAACCTACTAGATTATAATAATAACTTTCAACATAGCTAAATTTACTATCTCCGTTAAAATATTATGGAGTATAAAAACTTTATAAAATAAATACGTATACACTTATATCGTATCAAATATATTTTTCATAAACCTTTAAAATATTTTGAAAAGGCAATAATAATATAATTTTTACCAAATTCAACTTTTAAATAACGTATTTTCAAATACACGCACGAGGCTAATAAAATTCTTAAGTTTAGGCTCGTAATTCGCCAACGCACGATTTTGATACTCAAGAATTCTCTCGGGATCCTCCCTTATGTTTTATACTGTTTCGGAACTGAAATGGCATTTTAAAACGTGACGTCGAGGCTTAAATCGAGTTTAACCCGACCCGGTTCGCGACCCGGTTCGCAACCCGTTTTCTGCCAGACAGTCCGCGGTAAAACAGTCATAACTCTTTACTCCGAGATCGGTTGGACGTGAGGTTTTGTGCGTTGGAAACTAGACTCGTAGACCTTCGATTTGGTATTTCGGGGGACTTCTAACTCTTTATATATTGAGAGAAAAGCCCCGAGACATTTGACCCAAGGTTCAGAAAATTTGTTAAAGGTCTTACGATATCTTTTGTCGATTTGCTTGACTTCAAAACTTAAACGTGGAAATGACCGGAAGGGTCATTACATCATCCACTACTAAAAAGGGCTTTCGTCCTCGAAAGTCAAGGTCAAGGGGGTACCTGAAGGCTAAAATAGCTGCGGATACTGATCCCGCATATCTCTCTCGGTCTCCCACGTAGCCTCCTCGACTGGACGATGTCTCCACTGAACCTTAACAACCGGGATCTCTCGAGACCTCAATCTCCTGACATCTCTGGCCAAAATAGCTGCCGGCTCCTCGACAAAGGCTAAACTCTCATCCAACTGCACTGAATCCCACTGCAACACATGAGACTCATCTGGGACATACCGACGCAACATCGAGACATGAAATACCGGATGTATAGCTGAAAACATCGGAGGTAAGGCTAACTGATAGGCAACGCCACCAACCCTCTGCAGAATCTCAAACGGCCCAATGTACCTGGGGCTAAGCTTGCCCCGCCTACCAAATCTCATCACGCCCTTCCTGGGCGATACACGGAGAAACACCAAGTCACCGACACTAAACTCCAAGGCATGAAGCCTACTATCAGCATAACTCTTCTGCCTGCTCTGAGCTGCCCGAAGTCTGTCCTGAATCACTCGGACTCGGTCTAAGGAATCTCGAAGCAAATCTGTGCTCTGGGGCCCAGCACTAAAATCATCAAACCAACCTATTGGTGATCTACAACGCCTGCCATACAAAGCCTCAAAAGGTGCCATGCCGATACTCGAATGGAAGCTGTTATTATAAGCAAACTCTGCCAAGGGAACAAACTGATCCCAAGAACCTCCAAAGTCAAGAACACAGGCTCGAAGCATGTCCTCCAAAATCTGAATGGTCCTCTCGGACTGGCCATCTGTTTGAGGGTGAAAAGCGGTACTAAGATGAACCTCTGTACCCAAATCTCGCTGAATAGCCCTCCAGAACTGAGATGTAAACTGGGTGCCGCAGTCTGAAATGATAGAAGCTGGGACCCCGTGCAACTGAACAATCTCACAAAGGTAGATCTGAGCTAACCTCTCTGCGCCATAAGAAGTCTGAACAGGCAAGAAATGTGCTGACTTGGTCAGCCTATCAACAATCACCCATATGGAATCAAACCTCTTAGAAGTACGAGGTAAACCAACAACGAAGTCCATGGTAATCCCTTCCCACTTCCACTCAGGAATGGGAAGTCGCTGCATCAATCCACCAGGTCTCATGTGCTCGAACTTAACCTGCTGACAGTTCAAGCACCGAGATACAAACTCCGCTATATCCCGCTTCATACCACTCCACCAGTAAAGTTGCCTCAAGTCTCTATACATCTTCGCTGTGCCAGGGTGAATGGAATATCTAGTACAATGTGCCTCATGAAGTATCAACTGAATCAAATCACCAACCCTCGGAACACAAAGGCGACTATCATACCTCAGAACCCCATCTGAATCTAGAGCAGCTCCGACTGGTCTCATCCTGAACAAAAACCGATCACGAAGGTCACACAACTGCTGATCCTCAAACTGGACAGGCTTTGAATCTGATCATGCCCAGTAGTAGAACGAACCTCATACTGGCAAGGGAACTCTGGGCTAAAGGATCCACAAGTCTAAGCCTACCAAAGGTTAGCCAAGGACTGGATGTCCACAGTGCCACGGTCGCTCTATAAACTTGAAAGAAGAAGCTAGGCTACCCATACTCACTGTCTTCCGACTCAAGGCATCCGCTACCACGTTTGCCTTGCCCGGATGATACAGAATAGTGAAGTCATAGTCCTTTAGTAACTCGACCCATCTCCTCTGTCTCGAGTTCAACTCCCGCTGACTCGTGATATACTGAAGACTACGGTGATCTGTAAAGATATCACAGTGAACTCCATATAAGTAATGCCTCCAGATCTTGAGCGCGAAAACTACCGCCGCCAACTCTAAGTCATGAGTGGGGTAGTTGCGCTCGTGAACCTTCAGCTGCCTCGACGCATATGCTATTACTCGACCCTGCTGCATCAACACACAACCAAGACCAACCCCAGAGGCATCACAGTACACGGAGAAGCTCTGACCCTCAACCGGCAAAGTCAACACTAGAGCTGAAGTCAATAAGGCCTTAAGCCTCTGGAAGCTATCCTCACACTGATCCGACCACTAAAATGGGACATCCTTCCTAGTCAGCATAGTCAAGGGTGCTAAACTTGGCATAAAGCCGATGATCTCTCAAAGCCTGCAGTATAACCCTCAAGTGTTGCTCATGCTCATCTCTACTACGCGAGTATACCAAGATGTCGTCTATAAAAACTATCACGAATGAGTCCAAATACGGGCCAAGAACCATGTGCATCAAGTTCATAAAGGCTGCGGGGGCATTAGTCAACCCAAAAGACATCACCAGGAACTCATAATGGCCATAACGTGTCCTGAATGCTGTCTTAGGGATGTCCTCCGCCCTAATCCTCAACTAATGGTAGCCAGACCTCAAATCAATCTTCGAAAACACGACTGAACCCTGAAGCTGGTCAAACAAATCATCAATCCTCGGCATCGGATACCTATTCTTCATTGTCACCCTATTCAGCTGTCGATAATCAATACACATGCGCATCGAACCATCCTTCTTCTTCACGAAGAGAACAGGAGCACCCCACGGTGACACACTAGGTCTAATAAACCCCTTAGCTAACAGATCCTGGAGCTGCTCCTTAAGCTCCCTCAACTCAGCAGGAGCCATACGGGAAGGAGAAATAGAAATGGGCCTAGTGCCCGGCTCTAGCTCAATAGCAAAATCAATGTCTCTCTCAGGTGGAAGGCCTGGCAGGTCGGTAGGAAATACATCGAGGAAGTCTCTAACCGCAGGAACAGACTCAGGGGAAGTGGGGTCAGCACTAACATCTCGGACATATGCTAGATAAGCTAAACATCCACGGGAAATCAACTTTCTAGCTCGAAGACAAGAGATGATCCCAGATGGTGCATGGCTAACGGAACCCTGCCACACAACCGGGGATACACCGGGCACAACTATGGTAATAGTCTTGGCATAACAATCCAAAACCATACGGTGAGGGGATAACCAGTCCATGCCCAGTATCACATCAAAATCTAGCATATCAAGAATCATCAAATTACCCCAAGTCTCTGAATCACCAATAGATAACATACAAGATTTCACAATCCAATCCACTACTAAAGAATCTCCTACTGGGGTCGAAACAGAAACAGGAACAGATAATGGCTCACTAGCCAACCCCAAACAAGGCACAAAGTAGGCAGATACATATGAACAAGTGGATCCAGGATCAAATAAAGTCATAGCAGGCTGATGGCACACAGAAATCGTACCTGTAATCACAGCATCTGAGGCCTCTACCTCTGGTCTCCTAGGGACCGCATAAAACTGACGACGACCTCCACCTGCCCAACCGCCATCCCTACCACCTGCTCTGCCACGCGGAGCACTACCTCTACTCTGACGACCACCCCCTCTAGCTGGGGGCTGAACTACTCGTAAAGGCTCGGCCAACTGAACTGTACCCCGCTGAGGGCAATCTCTAGCAAAGTGACCTATCGCACCACAAGTAAAACAAGCCCCTGATGGTCTACTCAGTCGAGATGAACCAACAAATCCCGAATGACCACCACGACCTGATGCCCCAGAAACTGTACCCCTCGAAGACTGGTCGCTATAGCCCTGATGGCTGCCCTGACCTTGCTCAAACTGGGTACTACCGAAAGTCTGAAGTGAAGCCTGGACCGGTCGGCTGGACTGACCCTGGTACTGCTGTGGCTGATAACTCCGGCTCTACTGGCCAGGACCTCTACCACCATATCTGGAACCACTATAGACACCCTGATGCCGAGGCCTCTTATCTCTGGACCCCTGATCATGTCGCTGTAAGTCCTCCACAGTGCGGCCATAGTCTACAAT